>VWZG01002651.1:714026-758662 GCA_013396735.1 Grallaria varia
AGAAAGAGAGAAAAAAAGGCCTCCGGTTCAAACCCACGAAGATCTTAATAACTAAGAGGCTCAGAGCAAGACGAAAGGGTGTTGGTGAAATGGAAATATATATATATATTTTAATAATATAGGGAGGTTGGATTTTCTTTTTCTTTACATTGTTTGCAAATGCCAAAACTCACCTTTAAAGTGTGGTCTTGTGTCTTGTAAATATCAGGTACACGTAAAGCTAGCTGACAGTTTTGATTATTTTTTCTCTGTGTGCTCAGTCTCCCAGGCATTGCTCTTTCCAAGGGGTTTAGTTAATGTTTTCATCTGGAAGTGTTGGATTTGCAGCTTGATTTACTTAATAAATGTACAGTAAACCGATGACCCGTTGCCCTCTGGAATAACGACGTGCATGATACGAGGCAGCAGAATGGAGGGCCCCCACAATATTTTACAAGCTGTCGATTCAAAATCTTGAGAACAAGTTTATGCGAAAAGAAAAAAATAGTTTTGCTGTATTATTGGAAAACAAATAAATAGAGGAAGAGATTATTCTTTTCTGACTTTTATACAAGCAATAGGCCTTGTTAAAAGGAAGTTTTAATGGCACAGTTATTACATTCCACTACCACTGCATAATCCCTAACAAGAAAAATGAAGCACTTAATTTTGCAGTTCTAGAGCACCGCCCCTTTCAAATTCAATTGTTAGACCTCAGCCTTCCTCCTTCCACGGGTTGGAGACTATTAAATCCGCATTCATGAAATGTCACATTTATTGAACTACATAATTTTTTAATATCACTAGTGCAGGTTTTATAGTTGATTTTATTGTTTTTACGGCCATTCGGGGCTCTAAACCCCGGATTTTTTCAATGTTGTCCTTATAATTTTTTTCACACAGTCAGAACTAATAAAATAGAGCAGTTGTGACTTTTTAATGCAAGGGGTCTCGGAGTTTCAATATTTTCACTCTGCTGGATACTAAAACCAATAAAAATACATGAGATTTTAATTATTTTCTGGATTAAATAAAACCTTTTCCCTTTCGCTTGGAACATATATTTTGTTTGTAGTTTCTGTCGTGAGGGAGATGATGCAGCTTCGGATAAAATACATTATTACCGATTTTGTGGTGATGAATACAGTTTTGACCGGATTTTACAGTCTGACGGACATTTAAAGTAAGGTGCTGTAGATCACGGCAACCAAGACAGTGCTTTAATATTTCTATTATTTCTTCTTCGGGTTTCCTCTGGAAAGCTCTCCGATTTAGCTGAAAAACCTCCGGAGAGAGAAAATACTCTCACGAATAAAGAAACAAACAAAAAAATTCTTTGACATTAATTTTCTTGATATGCACTTGAAACACCCCCAGATTTTCCGGCTAATCTGGGGATTTCTGCAGGGCGGCGGGGCGGGGTGTGTGCATCCCCGCACTGGCACGGGCTCAGCCCAAAGGGATCGGCTGGAGAACTCATTATTTTGTGCAATAACTTCGGGGCCCTGTCTTCCCCTTCAAGTTCCGTGAAATTCCCCGCCTTCGAGGAGTTCTGAGCTCAAGGAAAAAAAAAAAAAGAAAAAGATAATAAAAATCCGGGCCCCCACTTGCTCCAGGCGGCCCCGCCGCCAGCCCCGACGGCAGCGCCGGGGGAACGCTGCGCTGCCCCGCTGCCGCCCGGCCGCGCTCCCCGCGGGGTGCGCAGACAGAGCAGCCGGGGCTGGGGCAGCCACGGCCAACACGCTGCTTCGTGCCGCCCCCAAGCCGGGGGCTGGCGGGGACGGGCTCGGACGGGCTCCCGGCGGGAAGCCGCGGGGCCGCCGGCCGCCCCATGGGTGATGCTGCCACGGCGGCCTCGCAGGGCGGTGCCCTCGGGCTGCGCTGTAAGCCTGGCCCGGCCACGCTCGTCGGTTGCTTTGAGCCGATTTCCCTCCGCTTCCAGCCCGTGTCCTGCGTGGAGCCGGGAGCAGTTTCCCCCGAGGCGCTCCGCAGGTGCCTCGCAGGGCGCTGGGGAAGCTCTTACCGGAGGGAGCGGGCACCGCACGGACTCCGGTGGGGCTGCGGAGCCCCCCGCCGGCCGGGGCTGCGGGGGGACGGCAGCAGGGTCCGCTCGCCCTCCGCGGCTCGGCTGCGGGTGGTCGGGTCTCCACGTCCCCCAGCCTCGGGGCGGGGCCGCCGCGCCGCTTTAATTTCGCGTTTATTTGTCACCGTGTTCGTGACCGGGTTCGCAGCGCGTACGGCGCTAGAGCGAAACACCTGGACGGCCGCACCGCGGGCGCGCACGGCGGGGCCGGCTGGTGGCGGAGGGCGCTGCACTGCGCTGGCCTGTCCGGAGCCCCATGCGACAAAACAAAGTAAGGAAAAAAAATCAAAATCACAAACCCCTTCAGTGTCGGAAAACGAGGAAATGAATGATTCCAAAACCAAAGACACATGCCCGGCAATATTTCCACCACGCCCCTGGTTACCTGCGACAAATGCCTCGGAAAACAAAAGATTCCTGATTCCTGGGTGGGTATTTCAGGCAATACATGAACCAGTCCCACGATTTCTAAGTGAAATGTGTCTCGAAGCGCAGAATACTTCCCTTTGCCCCACAGCTTCTATTACCACTGACATGTACCCGCCCGGTTTCTGCTCTCCAAACTGGGTTTCACCCATAATAGCACCCTCTGTGACACTGCGACTTCAGGAGAGTTGCCCAGAGGTGGATCATTCCTCGCTGCAATAACTGCGTTTGGCTGCACAGAATTAGTGAGCAATCCAGCAGTGTCCATCTTTTAACAGCTGGAGCGGGCTACCGGCGGCATCATTCCCTAATGCTACAGGGCACTTTCCAAGAGGATACAGCCCGCAGCCATTCCACCCCTTCCCATTATTGAAAATATTTCAAGTCTCTTCCAAGAGAGGTGAGGCCACAGCCTTGAACACCTTCCAAGGAGGAAATAGGAGGGAGTTTACCTCTCTGATTTTCCTAGCACTGTGAAAGTCAGACTGCTCCAGACAGAGGCACTGCACGTTGCCGGGTGATGTCAGTTGGTGCTGCCTTCTTCCAGATAACTCATCTGTTAGATATTTGCTTCTTACATCCTCCTCCTCCTCCTCACCATCGTGATTTGATTTAATAAATGAGTTACAACCGTAATAAACATTAAGAGAAGTCAGTTTTAAAGGCATGCATTAGACGTAACAAAACAAGACAAATCTTGGTCTAAAAAGCAGTGGATAACGTGAAATAGTATTCTCGGCAGAGCTACATCTCCGTGATTTTGCCAAATTTAAATTACCCAGGTGAAAACAAAAATCTGTTCTAAGGGAATCTGCATCATGCTGAGTATGTTTGAGGTTTCAGCAAAACTGGTTCAGCTGTTTCTGAGCATTGGATTAGCGGAAAGCAGATTTTTTTTTTTTTGCTGGCATTTAGACATCCTTGCTTCGCACTGATAACCTGTGATGCCCCAATACAAGGAAAACTTCAGGAGATGAAAGCAACCGGCAAAAAGTCGACCTGGGATTGTCTCTTCAGTTCTTCCTTTGGTCTTCTGCTTGAGACTGTGGTTTACCTTCAGGCAAAACAGAGATCCCAAACCTCTGCAGAGATACACAGACACAGAGATACACAGAGATGTGTGCTGCCACCAGCAAATGCCCTTTTCCTATACGCTGTCACCAGAGCTCTGAGGGGAAAAAAAAAATCAACAAACGAAAAAACCCACCAAAAAAACCCCAACTACAGAAAAACTTTAATGGTGCTTTTGAGTCTTGTCAAGGATTTCCAAGCCAGCACATGCCAGACCCTCAGGGGAACATATTGTTAAGGTGCTTCCATTTCCTGTAGCCCCCAATATCATTAATATCTCTTCTGGGATACCTTGACTTGCAAAGCGGGATATGCAACATTTATGGCTTTGTGGTAAAAGAAAGGAACACATGGCCCTGCAATATAAACATATAGTAATACCACTTTTTTTCTGGACTAGGCTGTCTCAGGGATTATTGTGATACCAGTATCTGTAAACCAGTTTAATTCAGCTGAAGTGTGGTGTAATTCACCTGAGTTTTCTTATGAATTGCAAAGAGGCATCCTATACACTACATAGACTGTAGTGTTTTTTGGAATGCACTTTTCTAACCCTCCCTTGATCTGAAGACTTTCTTTTCTGACCATTTTGAGAATGTGGCGAGCAATGCTATGAAAAACAAACCAATATATTGCTCCTTACGGTCTTATATTTTCTATCTATCTGCCACCAAAGTGAGCTGTTCTGGATCCTACCTAGAAGTGTGACTGAAAGCTGCTTGGTTAATTATATTTACTTGGGATGATGGTAACTGTAACATGTTAAAACTTCTCTATATTCTTATGTGTTGGCTACACACATAAAGATTACACCCAAACCCATATATAATTCCCAGGGGCTAGGTTGTCTCTCATATCTTGCACAATCATTTACGTAAGTGCAAACTGAGTATAAAATGCTGCTAACACAGACTGCTGGCTACTATACACCCACTCTGTGTTGATATAAATGACTATAACAAGATACCAGACAATGGAGAATCTGCCTAAACTACAGTGATGACAAAACATCCTCTCTTTTGTACAGGGTAATCAGAATACAAAATATTCCATGTTTTAAAGAGAACTCTTGCAGCAAGATTTTTCACGGTAACAGTTCCAATGGGTCCAAAGTACACACAACTAAATTTGATGTCAGTAGAAATTAGGTATGAATAGGGAGTGTTACTTAGTTATTTTTGTTAATGTTTTCCAGAGCTTACACATTCACTCTACATTTTTTAGCAAACTTTATCATTTTGACATCATAAAAATCAATCCCTAGATAGGTTTGTTTTATCCGGAGCAGATACACACATGCAGTTGCTGTTAATAGTCAAATACAGAAGCTTACAATAACCATCTAGCTAACTATTAATTGTTGTTTAACAGTGGGGTTGGATGGATGGATGTCCTCAACTGAAAAAAAGATTGCTGGACTCTCAGGTGCAGGAACTCTTCAACGACTTTGTTTGCATGGGTAGAAGCCAAAATACTTGGGTAGAATTGGTTCTAGAAGGCTAGAGGAGGAATTGCCTTAGAGATAAATTCAGAACTCGTGTAATGTGCTTGGAGTCCATTGAAGCTGATGATTTCCATAGGCAAATCATGTAATTTTCTTAACAGAATGACAGAATATCCCTTGATGTTTGCATCTGGAAATATTTCATAAAATACAATATTAAATGGCAGAAATGAAAGCAAGAATAGTTTTTCCCTAAGGCAGACATCTCCCCTTCTCACTCCTGCCCCTGAGCTGAAGTCTCCCTATAATGGAAACTGTGTAGCCCAGAATCAATTGACAAAACAGCAGCATCAGTCACAGGCAGTACCCAACCTCGACTCTCTGACTCCAGAAAACCTCATGGTTTCAGTTATACTCTACTAATTCATGCCAGGGGTGTTGGGGGAGTTACTGCTGGGTCTGATGACAGTGCGGAGTTTCTTTATAGTGGCAGGATCTCAGTGTCCCAGGGCACTAGTGGCACTTTCAGCTGCGTGAAGAATATTTGTCATCTGTTGCTGAGGACTTCTGCTTTGCGACAGAAACTCATGAGAATACCATATCGTCTGGAAGCGAAGCTAAGCTGGCCTCTGCACAGTTTGCCCTACTCCTGGTGCAGAATTGAGAAGGACTGTCTTTTGAATTGTTCAGGTTTGTCCTCTGAAAATGATGTTATGGAGTGGAGAGGAAACACACCTGATTTGGGAGGTAAGCAAACCAGGATACTTTCCCCAGTCTTAGTGGAGGGTAAGGGCTTACATTCAGTCTGTGGGATATAGGAACAATTGACATCCAACCTGGAAAGTTATTTTATTTTTACTGTTCTGAAAGCATGCATCATTTAATAAACAGAGCCTTGCTTCAGCTCTGTATTCACTGTTGGCTCTCTAAAATGATGTGAGCTCAAGCTGGCTCAGAGGAAGCTATAGGTGAGCATTCTGAGTTAGTCTTTGCTGTGTCTGGTTTCATTCACCCTCTCCAGCCATAATCGCCTGTCAGGCAAGTCACTGTTCAAGTCCTTTCAGAGTCTGGAAATAAGGGGAATACTTTTGCAAATTTACAGGCTTTCTCATGCTCTGTGAGATTATTCCATAGCCTTTTGAGTTTTTTATTTTTCTTCCCTGGAGTCTGGTTGGGAAATTTGTCTTGGTTGAGCTATTGTGCATGCAGCAAAACTATATGCTTTGCTCCTCTGTGTCAGCAAGTGCTGTTTGTGGAAACCTGTTAAAATGCTTGTGGAGCTGAAAGCATGGTTCTCCTGGTGAGCATGAAGTCAGGCCCATAGCAAAGTGCCTTATACCAAATATAATTACTACTGAATAGAAACTGGGACAATATATGCTGGGATGACAATTGTACTCATTATACTACTCCAAGTAGAAGCAAAGCAAAAAATAAATCACGGTTGACATGAAAATAAATATGCCAATAGAAAATCTGTATATATCTAAAATCTGTATTCAAAACACTGCAGTTCTTTCCTGTTTTAAGGTCTGGGTTTGACTAACCTTCAGAACAGCTGCTCTTTCTCAATCCTTCCTTAGTTTGAGCATCTCACAAACTTACCTTGTCCCGGTAATGGGGTCTGAAACTGTAGGTGTAGACATAGAAGTTTTAGTGTTGCAGGATCTAAACCATAGCCCAGATGTTTCCTTGGAGTCAAACCATGACATCAGAGCCCAACCTGATACAGATGCTAATCCAAATCTTGATCTCTAACCATACTTTGTTTATTTTAAAATGGCAAATAGGTGCCTGAATAGTATCCTCAGCAGACAGACAGGTAATACACAGCTGCTGAGAAGAGGCAGCTGGACTTCCACCCAGAGCTTCGTGCTGTATCCTAATGGATGGACAATCCTAGATGGACAGCTTGTACCTGTGCAGCTCAGATGTTGAATTAGCACAGTAATTAAGGGGCAGATCTACAGTCTGCACTTCTGCACCTGCATGTGCTGGAGCAGACATGCAGGACATGCCTGGAGAAGGATCCTGCACTGCACTGGGGCTCCCCTTGCCCAGCACTGTCAGTGAATCCCCACCATTCTAAAGCATGCCTGCTTCCAAGGACTCCAAGGCAGCAACAGGCAGTGCAGTTTGTGGAGGTTATTCATACAAGAGCGATGAGAAATGTTATGTGTATGGGCCACATGTCAATCCACATGGTTCTTCATATGTCAAGGTATAGCCAAAGAGATAATCAGTATATGAACAAAAATGGGCTTCTTAATATCTGTTCAGACTCACTGGATACATAGAATATTTGGGAAGAAGATGCAGAAAGCAGTCTGCTCACCAGAGTAGAATTTAGGAATACTGTAGATAGTGGGAGACACCCATTAATTACAGAATCATAATCAACCAAAATTATTCTTTGTATAATATTATCAGCATATACTAGCAATTAACAGGAGGAATACCTTCCCATTAGAAGAATGGATTCTATGCTGCCCTCTGTGTAGTTGTTTTAAATCTGTGCAATTTGATTTTGGGAAATACATATATTTCCAGTAATTTTCTTAAAAATGGAATACAAATTAAAGTTCTAGGATTAATTAACATAATGCAATCAATTAAAACTGAAGCTCACATTTATACTTAAAAGACCATCTGACAATCTGGGAGGAACTGCATGAACCCTTGACTTTTGCCATTACATGGCTTTCTAGATTTGTTCTTGAGGAAAGATGGTCTTCTGCAGTCTCAGATGCACTGAAAGTCTGACCATAAGTAAGGGGAGGTTTATTTGGACTGTGACTACAGAACCAAGTCAGAGCACTCTACTTTTGAAGATAAATAAGAAATTTAATATTAAGTCTCTTTCACATTGTGTTACATTTCCTCTCAGGGCTGAATCTATTGGAGGACATGATGTTGCTCTTTAAGTAGCCTTCATAGCACACATTGGACACCTGTAAAATATTAAACTGTAAGAATGTGTGTTAAAGTCAGTTAGCCAGGATAAGTGTGTTCTGCAGATAAATGGGTTTGTTTGGGAGAGAGCACCACAGCCTGCCAAAGCCTCTGTATCACTCAAGGGTAAATTCCTAAAGAGTCAGGATGCTGGAGATAACCACAAAATCACAGAAAGCTGCAGAAGGAAGTCGTGTTGGCCAGGTCTGCCACACAGTGCACACTCCTCAAATTCTGCTACAGTTGAAACTCTTGCAATCCAAATAACTGTGGATGTTGCATTTTCTTCATATTTAGTTCACATACGAGCTTTGAACATGGCAGTTTCACTGTGGGTTTCATGTCATGAGTAGTTTCTTAGGAATACACAGACACTCTGGACAAAGCCCAAACAGGATCAGTCTTTGCATATCTGTCTACACCTTCACTTAGACCCAGGGATGTGCTTTCTTCAGAGAACACCTGAATCAGGGTCCTGCCAGCATTGAGGCAGACAGTAGTGTGAATTGGACATGAGCAGTTCTGTTGCTTTTGGGACATACAAGCAACAACTTCAATGGCACCAACTGTGCCTTTATCCTGTGCCATTAGCAGGTGGTTCAAGCCCCTCCTCACAGTGCAAGCAATACCACTGATGATTTTGTGCCCACATTTCTCTCTGCTGGGTGAGAACATCATAACCTGTGTGTTCCTGGCAAACATTACGTACTGAGACCTGGAACACCCAGGTCAAACCCAGACATGGGGCAAGGCTGGGTATGACAAAGTATTGTTATGAGGTTTTCTTTCTGTTAGCCTGTCATTACTTATGCTACTCTCTTGTCCCACACTAACCTAGTTCCTCTCATTCCTGCAGGTTTACACTTAAAACATTAGTTGACAGTTACGATGTTGTTTTACTCCCTAGGCGTTGGTTAGCAAAATGTATGCTGTCAGCTCTCTGTACATTTTCTCATTCGCCAATTCTTCCAAGCATATACCTACAGTTGGTTCTCCTTCTCTGAACTTCCTCCAGCTTGGCTTCCTGGTAACGAGTTGCAGAGAACTGTGCTCACCTTTTCCAGATGCTATCGCACGTCAGTTCCAAGAAAAGAGACTCTCTTTCTCTTTCCCTGAGGTGTATCTCCATAAGAGCTCCAAATCATATTGACATTTTTAACTTTCACATCATCTAGAAAATTCAAATTCCAATTCAGAGGTCCTCCTTCCTCAGCACACCACTCAACACACATTTTCTACCCTGAGAGGAAGGGAAAATCTTGGACTTGGTCTTTCTGACAAACATTGTCATTTCTGTTGGGAGCTCAGATTGTTTTCTAACTCTCTGTACTAATCAGGTAAATTGGCTTATTTATGACAGGGAGAGGAGCGATAGGAAGTACTAACTAACCCTGTACTGGTGGTCAGAGTCAAGCAAAAACAACATCAGTTTCCAGCTCTCTGCGCTGAGACTGATTTTCCATTGTCGTTCCACATTATCTTCCCATTTAAGTCTGCCCGTGCAATTCTGTTTTGCATCCTGTAATTCTGTTCTAGTAGGTTTAAAACAAACAAAAGGAAGTGCTTTTTCACACAGTGCATAATTAAATTGTGGAACTTGTTGCCATGGGAAGCTCTGGATGCCAAAAGTACAAATTGGTTCAGAAAAAGAGAAGACAAATTCATGGAAGATAGGTACATTGATGAGTATTAAACATAGTAGCTTGCTCCACAGCATTTGGCTCAGGAAGCCCTGACACGGCTGTTTGATGAAGGCAGGAAAAGATTTCTCTCCTGGTGCCTGTTTCTCACATGGTTCCCCTTAGTAGCCTCTTCTGGTCACTGGCAGGAAGAAGACATTGGAATTAATGGTCTGTCTTAGTAAAGCAGCTCTAATGCTCCTTTTCTAACGAGATGCACAGATGTCAACAGATGCCTTTAGGGTTAAAAAATATAATCTTTAAGCCAAATATTGACTCCAAACACTTTTGAATTCGTCCTTGGTCATTTTTATCAGATCTGATGTAGCTGACATTAGTACATGATGTTTACAGCCAAGTGTACAACTGAAATAGGATATTTTAAGGTTTCAGCATGGCTAGGTTTATTGGCTCAGCCAAAAGTTTGATTTTGCAGCTTTTATAGGTAGGATCAAATTTGCTGGGGACTGATGTCAAGAGGAAACCTGTTATCTGTGCTGTGAAAGTTGTATGTGGTCCTGGAGCTCTCACTGAACAAATGCTCCCACTGGCCAACATGGTGCCGTCTCTTTTTGTTGACTTGCTCTGTAATTGCTGGTTTATCAGTTTTTCCTCAGACTTCTCAATTTATCCTGAGTGACAAGCAAAACGAGCAAAGCCATCGAGGCACACTCAGAAAGGAGAGAATGGCAGCCTGGGGAGGAAGGAGAGGTGGGCAGGCTGGTGAGACAGAGGAGCCCTAACCCCGTGGCTGCCACCCCTGTCTGGGCAGGCAGCCTCACCCCACAGGCTGCACAAGTTGCTCCAGTCCACGAGGGAGGGAAAACTGGCACATAATTTTGATAGCATCATGAGTTGCTTTCATTTCTTGTTCTGTGTGTTTGGCTGCAAAACATGTAATCTGATTTCATCTATATTGCTTTGTCATTGAGGTTTCTTTCTTTCATCATTCAGATTGACAATATCTCATTTTGGTCACAGCTTTGTTTCCAAATGTCTTCTGCATTAGCTCAGACTGTGTAACTGCCTTAGTTACTGCAGAAAAATTCACTCAGGCATGGGAATGAATAGACCCAAGTGATTTATTTCTATTGTTGAGAAAGCTGCATATGTTTATCCACATTATATTGTTAAAAACATGTGGTCAAAAGCCAGAAAACAGTCTGTTGACTCAGGCCCTGCCTCACTTGGAAAGTAGTGACAATGCAAGATGATCAAATTTAGAGTTTTCACTTTCTCTTTGTCACCAGAAGCCCCAAAGTACAGAATATGTTCTTGGAAGAATATTTCAGATACGTTGTTTGCAGGAAGGAGGTCAGACTGCACAATCTGACCGAATTAGTCACCTACCACTCTAGCTCCATCACACAGTACTTCAACTTCAGCAACTCAGTGTTACTGACTTGAATTTCATAAACTTTGCTCTAATTCATCATCTCGTATGACAGTTGACTCTATGGAAGGAAAGCTTACATTCAGACAAAGTGTTAGGAGCAGCACTGGTTCTCTTTTTCTGTCTGAGTGCTACTGGGATGGAGAGCATGAACTCCTGGCAAGAGATGCAGCAGTGGCTACAGTAGCACTGTGCTGCCAGACGGGACGGAGAAGACTCTGGTTCAGCAATTCTGGACTGGAAATTGGGGGGCCTGAACAGCTACCTTTGCCACAGTGTGCTGCTGCTGGACTTCATGTCACACATCCATGCCTGTTTGTGTCTGTTCACCTGCTCCCTAACCAGTCTTTTAAATTTTCCTGCAGCTATGGTTCACATACTGCTCTGTTCAGTGTGTATTTATGGGGGCTCCTGGAATGTCCATAACCCAAGCATTAATTATAATGCAAAAGCAGAGATACAAATGTTCAAGCCAGAGTCTTGAAAGGAGCTATTAAAGGCCACTTTATTAGCTCCATTTTACTAATAAGGTAAGATGCTCCCATGAAAACCTATGATCAAGCTTTTTTTTCTGTCAATCAGTTATTAAAACACCACTCCTCGTTTTTTCCAGTGCCAATTATTCTGGTATCTACAGACTGGAGTGTACTATTTGTGATGCAGAATATTCCCTAGAAATAATAGGTTAAAATAGCCAACCTAAGCCCAAAAGCAAAGAGCTAGTTCTGGCCAACAGGCAAGATAATTAAGGAATAACTAACACAGATAATCAGCAAATCATTCAAATGAATTGATTTGGCTCAGGCTGGCGTCCCCATTTCTGCCTGAAAGCTTCAGTGAAATCCAAATAAGTGGCAGTTATCTTACTGTCTCTTCCTGTTATCTGACTCTAATGACAGCTGAGGAGAGAGGGGAAATCACGTCTTTGAACAGGATCATGGCCTTCCATTTAAAGTAAATACTACATCAAAATGGAAACTGCCTGAAGAATGATTCTGCCTTGGCTTAGTCCTGAGCAGATTAAGTAATGTATTAAAACCAGAGAATATCAGGTTCTTGCAATGGCTTCAGCACCTTCACTACAAATGCGCACACAGAGGGACAGAAAGTGCTATTCCTGTTGACCCGAAGGTGGCTAACAGGACAGCGTGAGGTAGCTGTGAAGAGTCAAAATTCAGCCAAGGCATCTGTGTTTTATGTTTCAATAAATGTCTTTAACATTAAAAAAATTCACAGTAGGAAAATTTAAAGGGAGGGATTCTTATCCCACATTCTGCTATGCGCTTGTAACATCCAAGTTCAAATCACTACCTCCTTAAGTTCCCATGTAGTGGATGGAGAGAAACACACAGGACACTTAGCAATGAATCAGCCGATGAGGTTCTTGTCTGTCTCCCCGATGTTGGAGAGAGTGGGGTATGACAAGGTTCTGACTTAGGTATCTCCATGTAGGTGCTCAAACACACACAGGCAGGCTGAATTCAGGCCTTGAGTGGAAAACTGGGGGCCAAGGGGTGGCTTGACCAGAAGACAACGTCTGCCAAAGCTTCACCTGGATTTCTGAGCCCCATCAAGATCAGCCATGGCTGTTGAAGAGGTGGTGAGGATTAAACTCCAGCTTCTGTTGCCCAGAACGATGTACAGATTTAAGACTGGGCCTCTCAGCACACAAGTGGAGTAACACAAGTGGAAATGATTGGATCTTGTATTCACAGAGCTGCAAACTGTGGAGGCAGAGGAAGAGGGCTATGGGTTGTGCCTTGACAGCAGCTTTTGTTGGCAGGCCAGGCAGGCAGCCCTCAAAGCCTGGCAGCATGACTTGCCAGCACCTGTGTTCGCATCCTTCTCACTTTCACTCCGAGTGGGTACTCACGGTTGGCTGGATTTCTGTGGCTGTTCATGCAGCAGGAATGCTACAGAAATAAGGAATTTCTCTTTCATACTTGGATCCTGGCAATGCAGGAATTGTACTTTCCCTTAGGGTAAGAAGCAAAGAGCTTTGGGGTCAGATTGACAGAAGTGTCTGCCCAAGAACAACAAAGAATCCAAAATACAGTGGGCACAAAAGGATTTCTAGCTCTTCTTTCAGAGAAAGCTGCACCAGTAACAATGCCACAGGGATGTCAGCCATCAGTTTAAGTTACAGAGAATTTCAGTGTTTTTTGCTCTAGGCACTAAGCTGATTTGCAGTGTTCTGAACTGAATCTAACAGACACTGGGTCAGCATCTATGTTGCAGCCCAGCAACCAGCAGCCTGGCACCTCTGGTAAGCTGTACTTCTGGTGATGTGCTGCTCACTTCATCTGTGCTCTTGACATCTAGCAAACCCTTCTTTCCCCAAGTTGCAAAACCAACAAAGAACTAATCACAATTAGCTCTACTAATCCAAAGATCCTGCAGCCAAGTGTATTTCATTAAAAAAATCTCAGCTTCTCAAATATTCAGTCTCCACAGTTTAAAACTTCTCCCTGAAGTACTCCCTTTTCCTTTCTTTACAGGTCCAAAACACCAAAGGAGCAATAACAAGTTACAGGCCTGTAACTTTGTGGCAAATTAGAACTAGAAACCAAAGATTAATATTATATATATTGTGAGCATTCCAATAGAATCACACTTGTACTGCACAGTTCCCACATTGTCAAAGCTCAGGAATGTACTGTGTCCCCGGGTTTGAAGATACTACTTTAGGTGCTTTTTCCAAGGTCTGTAACATTTTCTGTATTCCCCCATATTTTCAAAAGATTGTACCTAGATGGGTAGCTGGTATTAAGGGATAGAGAGACACACATAAAACAATACAATTAAAAAAGATTGAATATGTTCAAAGTGCTCTAATTTTTGCAAGGTCTAAATTAACTTCCTTAATAATTACTTTTTTTTTTTAGTTATTAAAACTCCCCAGGGGTCAGATTTTATTGTAGATCCAACATCTTTTTCACCATAGTCCGAATGATTTAATGACAAATATGAGAAACGACAGGACAAAACTCCAATGCATAGTACATTTGTATTTAATGCTTTATTTTGTTTTTCTTCTACAGCTTTAAAAATGTTTTGATCCTGTTTTACTTTAAAGGAAATAAACTGAAAGTGAGGCCTCAACTCAAAACAGTTATTCACAGCAGTAGGTGTAAGCTGTGGAAAATAAAATGAAGGCTAAAAATGTTCCAGGACTATTAACTGTAATGGAAAGAATGCACCTATCACTCACTGAATTTTTGCTGCTAAGGCAGTATTATGTTTGCTATTCACAGGTACTAACATTTATGATAGTAACCTTTATAAAGTCAATTTAATTATCTTTATCTTTTTACAAATAATAAATTTAGTTGTCCTATAATGAAAATCAATTGTCAACATAAGCTATGGTTAACATCTAATAAAACAGCCCTCTGTAAATCCATGATTAATAAGATTGGCTTCTATATTAACTAACAGACATAATAAAATTTCCTTCCTTGCTTTAATCTGTATATTCAAGGTTCATCCTGCTGCACTGAGTTTCCTAAAATAAACTGTTAGGGTGAATGAACAAAATTTTGGCACCTATCATTATTATAACAACTTATATATATATATATCTATAGCTGAATGGTTGTAAAATGAATGCCGTATTTTAATTAAGTCATAGAAGATGGTGGCTATAACAAACGATAAGTGAGTCACCTCTTTGTTTCCTTTATTTTCTGAAGGCAATGACAATGCCACTTAGGTTTTAGTTTGAGTGTTCAGGGAATCTAACTGAAATGTGAAAAACCAAATTCCCCAAACAATCTATATATTACAGGGTCTTTTTCTGTGTCAAAAACCAAAACAAAAGAAGCCCGAACAACCCAAAACAAAATAAAACCAAACAAAAAACCCACAACAAAACCCTGCCAACACCCAAAACCTCCCCACATTAGAATTTACTCCCTTAGAAACGTGTTAACAAGTTTTTACCTCCAAAGTGGGAGCAGTGGTGCTCAGATTCAACAAGAACTTATGTACCAGATACGGGGATATCTGTGTCTTCCACTGGTTCCTCCTCCTGTGACACACACTATGCCAAAGGACACTGGCACAATACAGTGGCCACTGCAATCAGTGCCACCTTCAGCTGACTTTGGATCTAGTCTTTTAACAGCAGAACAATAATATCCCACCTATTCTGAAAGATCCCAAAGTCATTTTAAAGAGCAGGAGAAACAGGTATGCTTGAAGAACCTGTGAAAGAACATACAGAACTAGGGCTGAAAACAACTTCCAGGCTTGTCTAGACAAACCCTCCCAAATACCATGAAATCTTTTGGCCATAGAGACTGAACAGGGCCTTAAATTGTTTTTTGGGTTTTTTAAGCATCATTATCAACTCAGTGTTGTGTGCTTTGGAAAATGGAGATTCTGATCCTTCATCTTACGACTTTACTATAAATCAAGGGACTGGAGCAGAATAAGCAAGACTGGACTTGCGCAGTGGGGAAATCAGTCCTCGGAGAAGCCGCATTGAGTATTATTACTTGAATGGCTGAGGAGGAAGAGAATTGTCTTACCATGTATTTAATTTGTTTTTAAAAAGTTAAAAGAGCATATATTCTTTCCTGCCAATTGTTTTTTTTTTTCACTTGACACAACTTCTACTTTAATTAGGAAAAATTACTTTTTTTAATTAACTGCTGTTGATGAAAATACAATTCTTTATCTCATGAAAAAAATATCTACACATAGTAGCTTTAGTACTCTGGACACTGTCAGAATCAAATTATAATAAAAACTATATATACATTAACAAGAACTGGAAAACTCTGAAAGAATCTAATGTACTTACGTGCAATATTTCTGCTTATTTCATTCCTTTATTTGATGATTTTAATAAAGGAAATGCACTAGTCAAGTTTGAAATTTTAGTTATTTTGCCTCATTCTTGGAATTACAATGTTTAGGTTACGAACAGACCAAGAGTCACAAAAGCATTTCAATATAACTAAGAAAGTCAAGGGAACATTTATATAGGTTTAATATTTTGGAGAAAAATACAGAAATCCAGTTAATCGCCATCACTTTACAAAATTTAACTCTGTGCCACCTGAAAACTGAATCATCTTATAAAGTTTTAGAGAGTTGGAAATACTAGCAGACCTCATATAAAAATGGCAGCTTGTTTCCAACTTCCTCCCTGGCGAGAGACTGTGAGACCAAGCATTTGTTCCTTTTTATCTGTTCGAAGAGTACTTGTGTAGCTATAACATGTGCCCTCTTTTTGGCAGCTAGACCCTTTCCTAGGGAGCCAGAGATGATTTTAGCAGTGTTCTGGACATAGGGGTTTAAATGTTCACTTCATTGCATTCACCGTGCTTGTACTTTCAACATTTTCAAGGCTGAGCTGTGTAGCAATGCTGCTCTGGATGGAGTTTGTGTTCAACCTACAAGAACAGACTACTTTGCTAGGTGGTCTACATCTCACTTATAGTACTGTCACTTAAAGCCTACTAATGCAAAGTCTAGCATGATTTATTCTTATTTAACTTCACAAAGTAACTGCATGGGTGGGGATGCAGTTTATAGGGTATTGCCCTGTACCATAAAAAGTAGTTAGCAACAGGGAAAGAAAAAAATAGTAGTCAAGTGGCTGTAAATACTTGTTCAAAATGTATAAATTTTAAAATACATAGTTATTAAGTATATTTATTTTCCTGTTTTTAATGCTTTCAAATGTTAGAACCCTCTTTTTCCTCCTTCAATCTTTTTTTGATGGAAAAGTAATGTTAAACTTTATTTTTCCAGCTCTTCCTAGTTTTATTTTTTCTTTTATCACTCCAAAGAGTTAAAGGCTTCCTTGTGTTTCCTCTGCCCATTTAACAGCTAATTGCAACGGTGACTGACACCTAACAGAAAAAAGAAAAGCAGTCTAGCAACTATGCCTTTCTCCTCACTCTTCTGTAGCCTCATGCAATTGTTTGATACCCAAAATAAAGACAGCCATCAATAGCAGACAGTCAGCTTAGTTTTCTCTCTCTTCAAATAAACATTGCATCCCCGACAACTCTGATGCAGCAAGTGTTCCAGCTCCCCAATTTCCATGAGGAAGCAGGAAGTTTCCTTTCCTCCATTTCCTCCTGACTGCTCATTTTTCAGTTGAAAAGCAAGCTGGTGACTCTAATTATCTGGTCTTGTGGCCCTCTTATTGCTCTCTCTGCATTTCCCTTCATGTGCATTTCAACATATTTTTCCTTATTTCATTTCCCCACATTGCATTCAGTCTAAGTTTTTTGTCAAATCAAGAACTGTCTCACTTAGCCACTTATCTAGAATCCCAAAACCACTCATCAGGTTAATTAGAACACGGCCATATGCTACAGCCTCAGTCACTACAACTCCCCCTGATGCTCAGCTGGATTAAGTCAATCAGGGTATGACCTGCTAATTATCTTGTGGAAATGGCTTCATACCCCTCTTGTAAAGGATGCCTTACACCAGGATAAAGTCAAACCCCCATGTAAGCTAGCCTGGACTGCACCACTGTTTCCCTCTAGATTAGACCTATAATCCCACTGACTGCATACAAGAAACAATTGCTGCTTTATTTTTCCCATCCTCCTTTTCCCTTTGTATCATACACTATACCAAAACAAGTAAGTGTTGCAGGCCAGGACAAGAATTTAGCTACCAAGTGTCTATGGGCCCTGCCAAAGCTCAAGGCACGCATTGGATCATCTTTTTCACAAGCACAGCTCTTCATAGAACAGCCCCTTACCAAAGCCTGAATATGGATTTCTGCATGTGGAAGCATAAATTCAGCATTAGTTTTTGAAACGTGTTTTTTCAACAGATGCTCGACAAGAAGTTTGGCCATCCCCTTATTCCCAAGTCCTGGTTAGCAGCCAGTACCTGAGCTCGGACCAACCTTTAGTGTTAGGGCCATCTAGTGGGAGAGGAGGCATGGGCAGAGAGGCCGGAACACGGTTCTGCATCCGCATCTTTCATCTGACTGGGCTTTCTGCTGGGAGCTCCAGATACCCTGGGCCAAGGAAACAGTGATGGGCAGATCCCTGCCAGTATTGCAAACAAGAGACAACAGGATTCTCCAGGGCTGCTTTAGAAAGAGAAAGCAGCCCATGTCATTCATACAGCTGTTAAGGAGAGCAGCCACACAGCCAGGAGAGAGAAGGATTCAAAGAGCATTAAAGACAGGAAGCACAAAATTGGGCACGACTTTGTGGAAGCAAGCCACCTTGCATACTGGCTGTGCTCATACCAATCCTGGGAACTCCACAGGGAAAACGTAGTAGGGTGAAAGGGTTGCACAAGTCTCTCCCCTCTGGTTTAGGCCATTCCGTACAGCTGTACGGTCAACCCTTGGGGCAGAATTTTAGTTGTTAAATGATTTCTTTAGCTATCGTGGAAGATCACACTAATATCTAGGCAGTGTTAACAGGTGCAAGAAAATGGATCCTAGGCCCTGGTGAATCACACTTTTTGGTGCCAGAATTTGAAAATACACCAAACCTGCTCTGAAGGAGACAGCCCTGCAGCTTCCAATGCTTCAAGTCCCTTATATCATTTTAGTACTTATATAATAAATACTCTTGCTGTAACACCACCCCTTCCCCAATTAAAACAACCCACACCCCCCAAAACAAAACTGTATTTCTTATACATTTGAAAGGGAATGAATGTTTTTCCTCCCACTGGGCTATCAGAAAGCAATCTGCTTTGTCCGCAGCAGCAAAAGAGAAGATAAAAAAGAGACAAGGTAGATGCTTCAGGCAGACACAACTGACTACTAGTCTCTCTCATGCTCAGTTCAGAGAAGCAGAGGACTACTTGAAATGATGTCCTTCTGTCTCCAGCAGCAGGACGGCAGTATGCTGGACAAAGGGTGTCCCAGGTATACTCACTCACAAATAAATACATGGAGAAACTTAGGCCTGCAATCAATTTCAGCCCACAAACTGGGTACAGAAAAGTTAACAATCTCTTAAATCATGTTTGCATCATTACCTAAGAACAATGCTTCAATGTAAGTAACAGTTTCCTTCCAGCATCTCTCCCTCCTCCCACAATAATCCTATTCATCTACTACTTTAGCACACTGTAGCTTGAAGTTTTCTTCAAATTTCCAGGGAAGAAGCATGAAAGGAGCAACTGGTCGAACACTACTGTCAGTTACTAGAAATTCCATTATTATAAAACATAGAAGCTGCATTTGTAACCAAGTTTGCATCTTTTAATGTTCAATATCTGGATCTCAAAAGAAATGCTCTCAGTTTATGATACATAACCTCTGACTGATATTGTGTCCCAGCCAACTCATCACAGTGGCAGGTTAAGAGACATAAGAACTGTGGTGTTAAAACAAACAACACAACTCAGCAGGGTGACTAGCTTTCACAGAGTGAAGAGGGACTGAAATAAAGCTATTGTCTATTATAAAACAAGGGAGAGAATCATCATTTTCTGACAACACAAGATTTAAGATAGAGTTACTAATGTTTTAGCTAAATTAAACCTGGCCATATAAGAAAGTCAGGTTTATTTCACTCTGAGTGAGGTGTTTATGCATTTGTTTTCCATGTATCAAAATTTATTTGAAGTATCACAGTTAAAAGAGAGGAGCTGGATAAAAAAGCAGGTACAAAACCAGAACAACTTATTTACAGTTAATTCCTATATAAAATGGTAGCTGATAATGCTGACAAAGCATATTTCCACATCCCTTTCTGGTGTTTTAAATCTACTGAGAAACAGAAAATTATATCTTACTTGACAACATAGAAGTATATTTAACACAACAGCACCACAATGTGCAGGGTTTTTTTCCTTAATACTTTGCAAGCTACAGCATATAAAAAAATGGGACAAAAGCAGGACATCTAGCAGGCCAATCTTTTGATTCATCTTTGCATCAATATATCATTATAGAGAGCCTGAGAATAATCAAAAAAGTTATGGCTCAGTAAGACAATGAAACAGAAATAGTTTAAAAACAGGGACCAGCAGTAGATAAATCTTAGTTCAGCAATCTTAAAGGATGCTTAGATTTGTGAAGAAACTCTTCTGTCGTATCATCCATTTTGTTCTCCATTGTAGCTGCAGATTTGTTCTCTTTACCCTTTTTGTGACTTCTTTTCTGCTGAAATTTAAAGAGAACACCCAATGTTAAGAAATTCAAGACTTCTTGCTCATATACAATGCAGTACATACCGAGAAAAAAAAAAGTTTGTAAAACTTCTGAAAAAGATTACTAATACATTGCATTAACTAAAGAGATGTACAGTAGACACACAGAAGCTCGGCAGCTCCTTTTAAAGGATCCACAACAAGAAAACACACTCCCTCCAGAAAGCCAACCCCTAGGCAAATAAATCACGGAATTTACACTGGTACACTGATGGAACAAAAGGGTCAGAAGCAAGTAAAAAAGCAAAAACCAAAAAAACCTCGCCACATAATTTCAACTACTCTATTAACACACATTTGTCTAGCAAATTATGACAATTTTTTCATGCAGGATAATTTGCTGAGTTTAACTCTGTCCAGCTTGTCAGAAATCTGTATTATTTTATCCACTATTAACTGTTATCCAAATCTGCTGTTTAACAAAGTGTATTCTACAGGATTTAAAGAACATGTGAGACTACACTAAATTATAAGTGACTTGAAACTACAGCACTTTTATGGAACAATAATTTTTTTCACTCAAATACACAGCTGTTTCAAATGTCTGTGGAATTTACCTGGAAAAAAGGAATGCCACCATTTGTGTGGCAGTATACATTTGTATCCACTAAGCATTTGTCGCTAGCAAAGCTTTCACTGGATTCTTGCGACCCTTGTTCCTCTTCCAACAGGTCCTAAAACAGAAGTTTTTCAGAAAAGTATTTAATGTCTGAATTTCCTTGCTGAATGTTCTAAGAATGATCAGATCTATAAAAGACATAGAACTTCCATTTTTGAAAAACAGAAGTCTAAATTATTAATATCATTGCTTATTTTTCAACAGAATGTTTTTATCAAAAGCTCAGCATACTTGACTCAAAGTACACTGTAAAACAAAGGCTGCAACAGCTCTAGGGTTCTGGTCAACTCTCCACAACGGCATTAAAAACCTCAAAAGATTGAAATCTTCATTTAGGAGCCTCATTTGCCATTCATACATACCTGACCTGCATTATCCTCCACCTCCTTTGTCACACCACTTAGCATGGCATCAAGCTTGGATTGCTTTTGCCTTAATTGCTCCAGCAGAAGTTCCCGGGGCTCTGTTCTCACCAGTGTGACTGGATAGAAGTAGTCTCTTCTCTGTGGAGTTGTCCCTTTAACGGAAATTGAGCACTGATGAAAGGTACTATTAAATGCTTTCAGCATTTTCTTTCATTTCAGATCCTCAGTTTTACAGTAACTCAGTACAGAAATCATGCTCTGTTCAGTCACCCTTCTTTGCAAACATTTTGGAAAAGGTGTAAGGCTGCTAGTTATATTATGCTCCCATTAACATTCACTTAGAGAAAGCAATTCGAGGTACAGAATTTGTAAGACTTTCTGTCCCTGACCTACTTTAAATACCTGTTGGAATATCCACTTTCAGATCCTCTTGCAGGAAACCATTAACCTGAGTTAGTCCATGCTGTACTTTCTCAGTAAGTGCCAGCTTTTGCTCCAGAAGTATCTCCTTATCCACCTTTATCTGATCAAGAAGGCCATTTAGTACCTTCCCGTCAGCAGCCATTTGTCTACCAATATGGTCAGCAATTTCAGCAGTTGCTTTATCACAGTATTCTTCATTTTTCTGAAAACGAAACAACAAACAACCCAGCTAAAAACACCAAGTTAACAGGAAAGGTAAGGTTACGGCCTCTTTTCTAAGATGTGGTGTGTGATTAGTAACAATGACCTGAAACGAAACAACTGAGAGACCTCTAATTGAGAGGTTTCAGTGCTAGTTTTATGCTCTCATTCTGAGAATTATCTTCAGACGACAGTCAGTTTCTTAGAAAGTATGACCATTTTAGAAAGTTACTCATAAAGATGATACCATCTAATTCAGATCAGACTGCTCATGCTTCTATGCACAACCCTGCACAGAATTAGGGTATTCAATTGAAAGTGAACATGCATAAAGCTTCTAACGCTTGTAGTGTTTGTAGGATGAAGAGGAAAACATGTGTTTTTAGCCATTCCCATTGAAATGAAACAACAGATACAGAAGTGTCTTGAGACTGCAAATATTTTGAACAGTTAAGAGCTGGACTCAAGGATCTTTCTGGGTCCCTTTCAACTCAGAATATTCTATGTGATTCTGTACAGAGTTTCCAGTTAAGTTTTTCTTTCTGAAAGTAAGCAAAATGTTGGATTTGCCTATTTTATTACCTATCACAACAATAAAACAGAAAGGGTGAGATAGAAATGAAAAAAAAAACAAAAAAAAAAAACCACAACCAACCAAAAACCCCCAAAACAAAACAAAACAAACCACCAAAACCCCAAACAACCTCACCCCCAAAACAAACAAAAACCTTCTGAAATTCTCAGGTAAGAGGCCAGAACTTGTAGATACCAAAAAAGAATACTTTCTCCCCTGTTAATCCAATTTGACCAATAAAATAATTTGCATCCTCCAGAATACAAGCTTCTGCAGATCTCCGAGGGACATTACTGGTAGATAAGGCTTTAGATTCAGAGATGCATTTTCATCATCTCGATAGGATGTAAAAGTTAGCTGCATGGCATTAATCATGACACCATTTTTTGAGGTTATTTGCGCCTTTAAACCAAAGTAATCTTCTTAATTTAGGGTTTTGAGTTCCTTAACTGCATCTAAGCTCAGTAAACATGAATCTGCTGTGATCAAAAAAGACACAATTTTGTTCTGACTAAAACCGAGAACTTCTTTACTCCCTACAAATTCTACAGTAAAAGTTTGTCTCAGAACATTGCATTAGACTGCAAATCACTACAAGTACCTTTTGTAAACATTGAAACTGCTGTTTCTCATCATTGAGTGACAATAGCTGCTGATTAGTAAAGTTGACCATCTGAGCAGTTGTAAATTCACCCCAGGTTTTGGTATCCTGAGACACATCCTTGAGATTGCTGAAGAGGTGTTGACAGTGGTGGTGGGATTCTTCTAACATAATCTGGTTTTCAGCATTTATGCTCCTGAGATCTTGAGAGAAATTATCCAGAGATGCAGTAAATTTGCTGTGATTGGAATTTGTACTGCCAACTAGGTCTGTAGTTTTCCTGCAACAATATATTTGTAAGAGTTCAGAGATTTTGAAAGCTCGATTTTATCACAATCTATATATTTAGAAATATTTGAGACTGGAACCAGTAAAATAGTACAATTCTATCAAAGCTGTTAATTATAACGTTGTCACTCTCTTTAGTAAGTTCGCAATTTGCAGTACTTGGATCAGTAGGTTTGTTAAGAAATCAAACAAACCCCCTAGCACAAACTAAAACCAACAACTGGCAAGACCTTAGTTATTCAGTCTACAACTGAATGAAGCATTTCATACTTCAAGCCTTTATGACATGAAGTTCAGACACTGAGGGACATTCATCAGCATATTGCTCCCAAAGTCTCATCTGCAACACGTTCAGGGGACAAATTTAAGGAAAAGCCTTGTAGAGCTACTGTTCACTCTGGGGAAAGATCATCCTAGAGAAAACACTGTGGCAGAACTCTGCTCTAATATACAGGCCTTGTCCGAAAGACTTCACAGGCACATAAATATTAAGAGCATCTAATTTTGAAATTCTCATATATAGTTTTATCTTGCATCAGTGTACAGCAAAAATAATTTGCTCCTTACAAGTGAACATTTTCTTGCATAGCAGTGATGGTGGTCTTCAAGCTTCCATTTTTTGTGAGTACACTGTTTAAGTTCTTCTGAGTCTCTTGAGCAAACAGGTCAAGTTGGCTTTGCAGTAAAGACATGAATTCGGCTGCACTCTATTAAGAAAAATGCCATAAATTTTACTATTATTATGCACTTTTTAACATTCTTTCACATTCTTAAAGGCCACTTGATTGCCTGCATTAAAAAATGTAGCAGGTAAGAGTTCTGTGATTCTAAAGCAGAAGGTACAATTTTTGTGTAGCAAAGACACAGATACTTTGCTTTTGCAGACGTATGTAAACACATGCACACTGGACATGCTTACAGCAAGGGGAAGGTTTTTTTGTTAACCTTCCTACATAAACTACTTAAAGCAGCCTAACAAAACCTAAAAAGAATAAGTCTCTGTCAGAAAATATCAAGGTAGTGTCCTAACATTTCTTCTGAAGCAAGTTTAGTGGCTTACTACTACAAAGAGTTTAAATCAAGGCAAGCAATCACACAGTGTTAGAATTTCTTCTTACTCCAAGGATACCTTTGTATGTGCCAACCTCGTCATTTCCACTTCCTTTTTTAAATTGTCACAATTATGCTGAAGCTGAGCAAAACCACTGGCCGTTTCTTCACGTATTTTTTTCAGAGTGAGAAAGAGATCCCCAAAGAAGGTATCCACTTCCTTTTTATGGCCCTCCATCTTAAAAAAATAATTTCCAGTTAGATATTTATTTAAGAAATAGATACTTCTCCCTAGCGTAATTTATATATAAACAAACTCTACCCCAAGGAAGCTGTCAAAAGGCATTAGTAAGTTATTGTGCATAAAAGGCAGAAAATGCCACTTGGAGCAATCTGAAGTTTGAGACAAACTTGGTGTGGGCTATTCCAAACACAAAATCTGGCACGTAAGGTAGACAAAATAGAAAAGCAGACAAGGTACATCAAGAGTTGGTAAGCCATGGAACATTTGCTGCCTAAGTCTGAAAACCAATAAAAAGCCTGCAGACAATGGGGGTTGACTTCAGATAAGTTGTAATTGACAGAAGGGGAAAGTTTTTCAGTCAGAACAATAAGTCACCAGAAACAATTACTTGTTTTTGACAAAATGTTAAAAAAAGAAATGAAATAGTAAGGCTGCAGTCCTACACAAACACCAGGAGATAGACTAGAACTAAAATTGAAGCAAAGGACTTTAATAAGTGCAGGGTTGTTTGCATTTATGGCTGTTAAGAAGATAAAGCATCGCGTTGCGCAGGAATCAAAGTGATCACAGAAAAGTTTGGTATGACAGCAGAAAAAATTTGGAATGATAAGACTTTTCTGAGTTGATTTTTTTTAAGATTTCTAAAATACAGTGGGGAGTATATTACATCACCACATATTTGTTACATATAGATTTAAGCAACTAGGTTTTACCATTCTTCTGAGGCATTTAGGTGAGCAGTTGTGACAATATAGATAACAAGGAAGTTTACCACACTCTGAAAAAGATGTCTGAAAGATTTAAAAGGTAGAACTCATGGGATAGCATAAGGGGAAGAGGCCAGACTAGAAGTAGAAACACTCTGACACACCACAGAAAAACAAAGAGCATTTTAGCTGCAAATTAAATTAAATAGAAGAATACAAGATAAAGAGAGAAGTTATGCGCAATTACCTGGTCAGCCACAGCAGAATATTTCTTCATGTTACTTTGAAACTGACAGTTTAATCCCAGGACAAGTTCTACCATCGGTGTCAAGCTATTTAATGCTCTTCCTAATCCAGTTTCGTGTTCCTTCTAAGAACAGCAGTTAAAAAAAACCAAACAAGTAAAAGTACATTTCTAAGAAGCTATCCATATACGTATATCCATGCACTCTTATGACAATATTTGCTATACAGTACATTACAGTTTGTGGTAGTGACATGGGAGGGGAAGTGGGGAGGGACATAATCATCGTCAGATGCTGAAGCAGACACAGGTAAAGAGCATCAGAAAAAGGCTATATAATATTTACAGAACTCCTTTTGATCAAGAATAGTTTCAGATATTTAAGTAGCATAAGAGTATGTAAGTGTACTAACAATTAATCTCAGCAGCTCAGCTTTACAGTCAAGTGATAGATTCTCATTCTGTGTTATTTTTTCAGACACGTGAGAAATTTCAGTAGACACCAACTGTTTAACAGAGGCAAAAGATGCTGATGCAACTGATGCAAGAATATCAGCTGTTGAAGAACTTGTAGACAGGAGGTTACCTACGAAAAAAATCAAGAAGAGTTACAAATTTTGTTTAAAATTTTTTAAAAGTTCCCCTGTAAGATAGGAACTCTTTTTATTGCTCATCACTTTCTTGCCTCTTACAGCACAGGAAGGCTGTTGATCATCCCAGATACAATATTATTGGTGCAACTGGAATCATTACATTGCTTAAAATAAAGCCTCTTCCACTTTCCTAAAACAGATCCATTTTATGAAGTGGTCTTTGAGATCACGATTGCAAAAATTCAGGACAACTGCTGATACAGGTATTACACTTACCTATAAAATTTGTGTAAGATGTCAACATCTGTTGCTGCTTCAAACTGTTTTCACTAACTGAATCCTGTATTTTGTTGAACAAAGCATTCATTTGTCCTGCAAATGCATTTTGGACGACAGCATTGTGCTCATCAACAGCTTTCTTACGGTCCAGTTTCGAATGGAGTCCAGATACATCTTTTGTAGTTTCTTCAACTGTACTAAGTAACTATAAATGTTTAAGTTATTTTAGTCAGTGTTTAAACAAGTAGTCAAGCACATATTATTACATAAGGAAAAGCAACAATAGTTCTGAACTAAAGAAGTTCTCTCTCTAGAAAGATATTTCCTGTCACATTATCAAATTACAACTGCTCTGAATCTTGGTGTTATGTCACTTATAGTCCTAGAGCATGGGAAAATTTGAAGCCAAAGCTTAATAAATTACATCCTCAGTATTTAAGTCATTAAGGTATGATTTATCACAAAATACTCACTTCAGCTTCTTCAGAACAATTTGACAGTAAATGTATTCTCTAATATAGTACTTAAATAAGCAGTTTCCAGTACTAGTTCTGTGATAAACAATCTAGAATTCACAAAGATAGCAGAGTCTTGGTTTTGTAGTCTGCATAAATTATTTCTCTGCCCATTTGCCTCATACAAACATTCCATGACCCACATGCAAAAACCAGGCATTCCCTTCCAACTTTACAGGAATCCATAGAAAGAAATTGTCATGTTGCCTAAAAATACAAATTTCATAACTTTGCAGTTTAAATAGCAGGACAGTCTCTCTGCCTCCATCAAGTCTGTTTCGATAATTATGACCAATCTACAAACAACAAAGATATACCCTAAAATATAGAGGTGACAGGGCAATGTTATTCAAAGCTTTTTGCTATTTTTATGTCCCAGTTCATAGAATAGTTTGGGCTAGACGGGATCTCAAAGATCATCTAGTTGCAAGCCTCCTCCATGGACAGGAACATCTTCCACAAGACCAGATTCCTCATTTATAATATCATTTACTGTTTTATAGAAGCAGTCTTAAGTTTCTAAAAGAAAACTACTTATTCTACAAAATAACTCATGATAATAGATATTGCAAAGCACTGGAACTCCCATGACAAACTGGCCTGAAGGAAAATTAGCTCCAAACCAACCAGTGTGTTTAGCAGTCAACTGTCAGTACTACCACAGAGAAAGCCCTGCAGTCTAATTCCAGTTTTCCATCTTAAATTCAGCACTTGTCTCACTTGCATCATGCTCTAGCAACACTTGGTTTCCCTGAACAGCCCATGAAACTCCTGAACACAGGAAGCTCTTTTTCAGAAGGTGCAAGAACGGTGACAACCTTGCTAGCTGTGCCATGAAGTTCTTGTTCATTGTTTTCCAAAACAGAAACCACATATTCTTCTTCAGCCAGATGAACCTTGGTTTCTTGCAGATCTTTTTGTGTTTCTTCCAGCTCTTTCTCCTTGATTTGCAGATCAGTTTTACACCGTTCAAGTTCATTTTTACTAACGGTGAATAGTTCAGTGATCTAAAGAGGAGGACAAACATCAATAGGGCAACATCACTTTTTAAAAATTCAACAATCTCATTTGACACCTCAAATTATGTAAAAATGCCAGAGGCAAATTGTCATCCAGAAATGTCATTTCAGTTCTAAAATCTTAAACCCAAACTACATGTTTGTATGGTCTTTGTATTCACTGAAAATATCAACCCAACACCATTCTCTTTGTAATAATCCTTTGCTTCCCCCACTCAAAACAAGAGCAAACTACTGTTACAGGACAAGGAAAAAAATCCCACTGAACAAACATAAGCAGATAGACCAAAAGAGTCAGTAAGGCTGATTACATAGAATAGTTATATATTCCATCAAATTAATACCTATGCTTCTCTTGAACAAGGAGCTCCTAAGCAGGTATCTGTCAACTGAGATGACACCATTTTACAAGCAGATTTTTTGCTGACAAACCAGCAAAGCAAATTAAAGTAACATACATGAAAGCAGCTTTAAAAAATAAATACTGCATTCTGCAACTTCATATATGTTATTTCAACTTCTTAACTTCAAGGATAGGAAGCTTCTCATCTTGACTAATTGGGCAACTTAACAATAAAAAAAAAATCAACACCTCTTGTCTTTGCTCAAGCTTTTTTCCTCCTTTTGAAAAGAGGAAACAATTTCTTCAATTTTCTGACAGATTCAAGCAACAGCTGAAAAACATCACTTACTTTTTTCACTTCTTCCTCCATGACACCAATTTTTTCAATATATTCTGCAATTTGTTCTTCCTGAACAGTCAGCTTTCCATTAAGGGCTCTCAAGCAAGGATTAAAACAAACAAATTAGTCACGTAAGAGGCAATTTCAAGATTATCTATAGGTTTTTACACTACATTTTCAGTAATTTAAAAAAATAAGAATTGCTAACTTCTAGATGAAAAGCAGGTAATTTTCACTTAATGCAAAAAAAGATTTAAGACAATTTTCCATTGTAAGCTTTCTAGGTAAACTAGCCCTCTTAAAAGTAAAGTAAACGATATTGAGTTTGCTTTGCTGTATGAACATGTACTGAAAGAAAGGCTGCATGGTGTAAATCTGCATCCTGGTTATGCTTATGGTAATTATTGCACATATAAATAAACTTCTCAGTGCAAGCCTATTAGGCTTTATCTGTGTAATAATTTCTAAAGAACAAGTTGACCAGTTAGTCAAATTTTTCGGACTTTTCTTCAACTGCCTGGTGCGAAAATAGACCTGAAAGTATTTCTGTATGATAGGTACCAGCATCTGAGATTTGTTGCTAACCATTTTATAGAAATTTTGAAGACATACTCATAATTTTCAAGAGAAATATAGACTCCACTTTTTTCTCGTGCAGCAACAAGGTCTCGTTTCAGACGCTCAATCTCTTCAGTGTATTCCTGCATAAAGAAACAATCACATGTAAACTTGAATATTTCTATTTTGGTTTTGATATTTAGCTTAAGGGATACTTCACAAAGGTAATGCTTTACAGAAGTTGTGCATAAGCATGGGAGCAAAGCAATTCACTTCTGTTCCAAGTTCAGTACAACACCATTTAAATTCATACCATTGGATACGTGTAAAGCATTGGAAAGTTCCATTTGAATCATACTCTGTTGCATCTAGCAGATTACAGTGGAAATCACAGCTTCCTTAGCAGTAGAGACCTACTTTACACGGGCTTTTCACTTGTACTTACTGACACGTACACTTTAATTCAGGCACTTTCTAGGGAACAAACTTGCTAATACAAGTCCAGCAGAAAAAACCCTGTCATTTAGAGGTTCTCCACTAACTTGTAAACATGTAACCCACACACAGAGCCACAGCTAGCAGTAACAGCCCTCCGTGTTCAACTTTAGTCTTAGCAACAGTATCAGTATCTGCAAAGTGACTAATTCAGTGCCAGTAGAGCAGCTTTAGTTTAAAAGCATCAGTTCAGTGATTAAAATCACTTCAGAAAAGCACTGCTACCAGTTACAGCTCCTCCACACCCTCATAATTCCTGCATGGCAAAGACTACATTCAGAAAATCAAACCTAACCTGTAACTTCATTTGTTAAGATATATGCCTAGTTACCTTAATAAGAGCTTTTCTTGTTAGCTTCTGATTAACTTCAGGCTTGTTCATTATGTTCTTTGCTCTATGGGCATATTCCAGTGTACTCAATGTTTCCTGTGAAAAAACAGACGTAAGACTAGGTCAAGCTGAGGAATTGCCTCATGTTTTTCATCATTAGCAAAATATACTATTTATTTTATGGATAGCTTTTCAGACTTTAAATTTACCTCAAGATTTATAGATGCAGGAGAAACTGTGGCAATTATTGATGTTTTTGTCCGTCCTCCAAGAGAGTCTTGCAGGATTCTTGTGAGTTTAGATTCCCTGTACGGAATATGCGGGGCTCTTTCTACCAGAGCAGTAATAACTCTTCCTAGTGTCAGGAGGGACTGGTTGATATTTCCAGCTTCACGAGCTCTTTTGTCAACTGCCCCAGATCGACCAATGTTTTCACTTCCTGCAAGATCAACCTGAAAAGAAGGTTATGCTTCAGTCTCAAATCACCCTGAAGAATACTTGCCCCATAGTGTTGCAAAACTCAAAATAGCTTTAGAGTTGTTCTAGAGACACTGGGATGACCAATGGGACTGACACTCTTTAGAGCGACACAGTGTCACTTTATGAAAACCATTTTCCCCCTTATCAGACAAAAAACACTTTAATGAACTCTAGTTCATTACTTTAAGAGTGCTATCAACAACACTTAGTTCAAATACTTACCAAGTTTAGCTTTCCAATTTTAACAAGTTCTTCTCCATCTACTGTTGTTTCTTTCATATGGATGGTAATCGAAAACACAGAGTGGGAACGGCTTCAAAAGAAACCAGTTTCAGACATTCCAATAAAGTCAAATTATCTACTTGCTACATGACACTGCTGCAAGTTATGCATCTGTGCTCTTTTTAGGGAATAGATTTAGCCCATGAATAGCATATTACACATTTTCAATAAATAGTTATTCTACCAAGTATAACTTTATGTGTATACATAGAAACATGATATTTAAAACAGTGATGAAGCAACTGGATGACATTTGACTCATTCAATCTTGAAAAATTTTATCTTATTTCAAGCTAAACCAAGAGAAATGCTTTGGTTGTTTACATTTGTATATTCTCAGCTCATAGGCATCTCATGAAAACTGACTTACAGATTCATTTTTTCAGTCAATCTGCTGAGAACAATTTCACAGAAAATGAGCTTAAGGAACACAGCTTTCTTTATTCAGGGTAAGAAAACCACCAAGTAGCTGAATCTAATGTCAAAAATTTAGAAGTTCAAATAATTTTTAATTTAAAATAGTAATACAGTTTAAGATCATAGAATCATCAAATGGTTTCATCCAGCTCCAACATCCCTGTCATGGGCAAGGACACCTTCCACTAGACCAGGTTGCTTAAAGCCCCATCCAACCTGGCCTTGAATACTTCTGGGTATGAGGCATCCACAACTTCTCTGGGTAACCTGTTCCAGTGTTTCACCATCCTCACTGTAAAGATGATTTTAGGTTGAGTTTATTTCTTTAATAAGATTTTACAGTAGGAAGCTAACATATATAGAAAGCCAAATTACACCAGTCTGACCATACATAAAACAATAGCTTAAGGAGAATGAAATCTCTGTAATTCATGGGAGGCTGGAAGGAGACACAGCCAGGACAAGTAACCCCAAATGACCTAAGGGATATTCCAGACCATATGGCATCATGCTCAGTATATACAATGGGAGGAAGAAGGCAAAAGCAGGGGATGATCGAAGGGATGGCATTTGTGTTCCCAAGTAACCATTATGCATGATGGGGTCCTGCTCTCCTGGAGATGGCCAAACCCCTGCCTGCCCGTGGGAAGCAGTGAATTAATTCCTTGTTTTGCTCGGCTGTGCGACTTTTGCTTTCCCTATTAAACTGTCTTTATCTCAACCCATGAGTTTTCCAGCTTTTACCCTTCCAATTTTCTGCCCCATCCTGCAGGTGCAGGCAGCTGCGTGGTACTTGGCTGCTGGCTGGGGTTAAACCAACTATGATACCTCCTCATAACACAGATTACAATCATCTCACAGGATGACATAAGCGGAAGATCTAACTCTAGCTTTCCAAACCCACATTTGCACTGCGATACACAATCTCAGGATCATGCCAGGTTTGGACTAGCTTCAATCACCTTTTACTTCTTCAGTAAGATCCTCTTTCATAAAAAACAAAGTTTCTAAAATAGGGAAGATCTGTACCTGGAATATGCATTCATGTAAGTAGCTGCAGTTGTTCTCTTTGCTGCACCCCTTTCCAGGATTTGGTAGACTTGATTTTTGTTATGTACAGTTACTTCTTCCAAGCCTTTAATAATTACACCCCTCTGTCAGAAAGTAATACATACTCATTATACATATCAACAACCCTGAAAGCCTTAAAACAAATTTTTTAAGCACTAACCCTGTTTCGAGGGTCATCAAACATCTGCAGTCTTTCTCCGACATCAGGAGTAGGATTCAGAAGATCAAAAAGCTCCTCGTTATAGATTTCCAAAAGAGAGACTTTCACTGAAAATTCAGTACCATTCTCTGTGAGTTTTTCAAATATTTGATGCAACGTACGGGGTATTATACCCGCTAGTGGGTCCTATAAATTAAAAAGAAATATTTAACTTATAGATGTACTTGGGGTTATGAGGTGGAATTTCAGCCTGTGGGATATAAGCAAGAATACTCTGGACAAAGATGATCTATGGAAAGATTGCCAAGAGTTGTATGCAAGACATTAAAGATGTGAAGCTTTGCTTTTCATTTCAATGAATGAGACCATTTGTTAATCAACAAACAGTCAAGGAAAGGCAAGCTTCAGGATCTGAAAGACAAGAACTTTCAGATTTTCTTTAGTCTTCTGCAGTTTCCAACTTTGAACTATAGTACAGGCAAGAGAAATCTCAGGAGTGAAAATATACCTCTTCCCAAGTATATTCCTCGTTGGGTGACCGCTCCCCTTCCATTGTGAAGGTCTTCCCAGTACCAGTTTGGCCATAACTGTGAGAGGGGGAAAAAAAGAGTAAATAAGAAACTAAAATTCAAATAAAATTCCCTAATAATCATTACTGGCTTACTTACGCAAATACTGTACAGTTGTAGCCCATAATAACTTCATCCAAAATGGGACACACAACACTCCGGTATACATCAATCTGCTTAGCCTGAGCTCCAAAAACCTATTGGCATAAAGAAAACACATCCCATTTATCTATACAATAATGTATAGCATCACACTGTACAGGAACTAGACCATTTAGAGAAATGTACTAGCTTGTAGTCATAGGTCAAGGAACAACATATCTTCTTCAGGAACCAGAAAGCCCTTCATTATACCAGAAACTACAGCTTATAAAGACGTCAGTATGGACACATGTCCATGGCCCATTGGCCTCTCTGTACATAAATAATTCTTAATTGGACACACAGACCACGCATGTCGGTAAACCATAACTCATCACTGTAGAGACTGGATTTCCGTTCTAGGTGTCACAGCCTTTCCCTTCCGTGCATATCACCTGGCTGTGTGCAGAAGTTCCTAGCACTCCAGAGAGACCCCAGCCCAGCTGGGGCCCCCCAAACTAGCTTGTCTCTAGAAGTCCCCAGCTTGACAAGCAGTTACCAACCATATCAAATGTGTAAGTCTTCCTTGATGTCTTATCTGTCACTCCTCCGGTGCGCACACTAACTTCCTTTCTTGCTTGATCACAGTCTACAACAGGATGGGAGCTTGCTTTAAGTTCTGAGGCATTAAAAGGCCTAAAAAGACAGGAGTTACGAATATCAGATTGATATAATTGCTAACAAGAAAACAAACCGACGAAGTAGTAATATCTCTGTTTAAGGATCTAAAATAGCATAACTGGGTAAAAGGACGAAGTTTTTAACTTAGTTTGTTTTGTAACTTTTAAAAAGGCTATGCTAGAGTTTGGCAGTCTATAAGACCATGGTTTTCCTTCTATTGCCACAGGACAAATCAAGCGTGTATAGCTTTTTGTTTGTTACATACGCATTTTTAGCAAGCCCATAACCATCTTTAAGATCACTTAGATGCACACATAGCTAATATGCATTAGAACATGATATGATGTAGAAGATTAAACATACCAAATAGTTGTATAAATAAGAGCACTCAAAAGAGGAAAACACTTGTACATCCAAGTCAGTTTGATTCACTATTGCACTAACTTAAAAAATTTCCTTCTATATTTTTCACTTACATGAGCAACGATGCCTACATCTCATGCCAATGACATGAGACCCTAAACCACCAGAAATACTAACAGACCCTATTAATCATAGAAAAGTAAACAGTAAAAAACAGAACCTTTATAATGCTGATGCATTTGAATGGAATTTAATAAGACAGACAAAACATCAGACTGGGGAGGGGGAAGTCCTGATTACCTAAAACTCAATCATAGTAAAACAATTTAATAGAGGAGCAATAAAATTCTTGGAACTTCATGATGCACTTTTTGTTTCACCACTAAGTTAATTCAAACCTGGTGCACACCATTTTCCTTGAAGGGACATCTGCAACAATTTCTCCTAAAAAGCATGCAGACGACTATGGGTTGAAAACTAACAGCATGATTACTAGTACTACAGCAATTAATGTCTATGCTACCTGTGCAGATGACCTGAATGGTTAATTTGAAAATACAACTTCTACAACCTTGTAAGTCTTTAAAATATTTTGACAGTAGAGACACTTCAGATGCTTTTAAAGTTATGTTAAAGGGAAAAAAAACCACGTAAGAAAACCCACAAGTACATGGCATCTCGAGTTTCCTGCCCCTTGTGGCTAGTATTTCTTCCTCAACGTAGTACTGAGGCTGAAGTGTCAGATTCTAGGCAGACCACCAGCTGCCCTGGTGACAACAGATGATCACTAAAATCTTTTACACAGAAGCAAGTTACAGCTTCAGTCGCACGCCTTTTAAAATAACAGAAGGCTGAATAATAAATATAGTCTGCTGTGTAACAATATAACAGTGAACGAGTCCAACGCAGGAGGTACGACAGCCCACAACTGTGATATGAGGGAACAATATGGCCAGGCTGAAGCACAGGTACCGATTGTACAGGTTGCCACCATCACCACTGGACAGGCAGCAGCCCGGTATGCCATGGTGACATGTGATCACAGGTTCACCCCCTCTGGTACAAAGCACATTAACATGCATATTAACAATGCTAATGCATGCATTTTGAGTTTCCAAATTTATATTTTACAGTAAATGCATTGCTTGAAAAGGTTTGTTACATGCTCAGACAAACCAGTTTTTGTGAGCAAACAAGGAAACAAATGAACACAACAGCATCTACCTACAGATCCGTAATATAAGGCGAATCTGTCAATGCAGAAGAAAAAAATGAAAGGTGGAAAAAACATTTACTACCTCAAATAGACCGAAGCTATTAAAAAAAGTAAAATCTCTACAAGGAGCAATAGCAAAGATGAGCAAGAAAGTTTTTAGGGGTTAGAGACCAAATCTTGACATGGGAATTAGACTATGAGTTGCAAGGAAAGGAGAACACTACATCACAGACAGCCCTGATGCTACTGTCATTTTGAGCATTATATTTAATTAAAAAATACACTGAGGCTATTCCAGAACAATTGAGACTGTAAGATGAAACAGAAAATGATTGCACTTGACTGTTTCAAACTCAACTGCTTCAATAAAATTATGCTTTTGCAATAGCCTTGACTCACATCAACACTTTCACCGATCTAATAACATTTGTTTCAGAAGCTTTTCAGTTGTATTGCAAAAGTAAGGGAAAACTGCTTTTAATATCTGTTTTCATTGTGCATCTGTAAAAGTAGAACTCAAGAGCTTGAGAATATGATCGCAAAAGGCATTAAAACATATGTAAGCTAACATGTCGAGTTTATGACTCAAAAAACCCACAGCTCCTAATGGTATTTCAAACACTATTCTTAACACATTTCCATTACTTCAGTTTTAACAAGCAATACTCTAAGATTATTTAAGATCCACTACCAGTGAATAATTGTGTAGCGTCATCTCGAAATTACAGCGAGAACCTAATTTTATGTTACATGAAATTTATCACTTCATACAAAATACAAATTTATATAAAAAATGCAGTTGGTCATTACTACTTAAGCAGTTGATCCCCATCCCATAGTTTTTCGACTGGAGAGTCGGCAGCAGTGCCCTTATGTGAAACATAAAAGGAAGTGGTGTAGCAACAATTCCATGAGCTGTTAGAGCGCAGTGGTTCCCCCAAGGCAGGTAAAAACTCAGCTTGGGGTTTTGCGCGTCTTGACCATCAGTCACACCAACCAACTCTCATCTAGATCTTTTTAAGCTTCCTACGCGGCTTTATGCTGGGTGTGCGATGAATCAAGTTCGGAAACTGCAACTTTTCGCGCTTTTAAGCTGCGAGAAATGGCTGCAGGCAGCGCTCCTTCAGCGGAAGCGCCGGGTCCCCGGGGCCGCCTCCCGCGCTGAGCCCCGGGCCGGGACACAGACACGGCCACAGAGCGCCCCGCCAGCCCACCGCCCCCGCCGAGAGGGCTCCCCAGGGGAGCCGCCGCACGCACCTGCACCGCACCACCACCTGGATGTTCTTGCCCTTCTCCTCCTTCTTGGAGCCGCCGCCCTGCGTGCCGAAGGACGCCATGGCGAAGGGAGCGGGAGCCGAGGCGCTAAGAGAGCCGGGGCCGCGCGCGCCACCGCCGCTTTGAAGGGCGCAGCGCCCGGCGTGGCCAATCAGCCGCGGCCGCGGGGCACCACGGGACGGCAGTTCAAATCCCGGCCCGCCCCCGAACCGCGCATGCTCCGCCCACCGACCGCCGGGCACGGCGGGACGGGACCCCCCGGCCTGAGGTGAGCCCATCGCCTCGCCGCAGACATCAGCGTCCCGCAGTCACAGCATCCCGCAACCATCCCTCGCAGGTCAAGCTCCCCAGCCATCCATTCTTCTGTCCCCGCTAGCCCTCCTGTTAGCCCGCGATTTCTCCAAACATCACAGCATGAGAGAAGCACACCTAGACAGCGTCCCATGGAGTGGAAGCATTACTTTGCCTGTTTAAAAAAAATAATCACATTTCTATTTACATGGTGGAGCTCAGCATTCACTGCTCCCAGCAGGTCACCTGCTGTCCCCTCAGTCAGCGGTGCCCCAGTTCAGGTTGCCACGTGTTTGAAGCAAAACCACGGGGCCAGCAGACCCGATGGACATCCCTGGCCATACCTGCACAGCTCCGCTCTGCTCCCCCTGCTCCTTGGGTACGCCTCAACTCAGGCTGGTCTCCAGCACCACTCATCAGTGCTACACCCAACTTTCCACATTTACAGGCTGGCGTTGCCTGTTCGATTCGTGGAAGAATCTTGTATCAGAATGAAAGTGAGTAGTTAAAGGCTTAGAACAAAGCACCAGGGGTGCATCTCATCCATCCTTTTGCTTTGAAATTAGATCATATGAGCCACTTGCCAAATACAAGTTTGCATCCTCTCACTAGCAGTTTAATTTGTCACCCTGGCTTCCCTGTGAAAGCTTCCTCTGAGGTGCCACTACAAGCTTTGCTAGGTGAAGATCTATGACAGAATAACAGAGCTCCTACATAAAGGGGAAGAAACAGATGTTATAAAAGATTCAACTGGTCTGACACAGTTTTTTCTCAACAAATATGCACTGGTTCCTACAGACCATTATACTGTCATCATCTACCTGTTACGGCCTGTGGTGCTACAGTGTTTTGATGTTGTTCTACCGTTTACTGAAATTCAGATCACCCATCTATAACTTTGCAAGTGCCCACACCCTTTTTTCCTTTCTAAGTTGGTTGCCTTAAAAGCCTCACCTTCCTCCTCCATGAATTGTTAGAATTAATAACATATGAATCTTAACCCTCAAAGCTTGCAGTAATTTTTCTAACAGTGGCATGAAGCAGCATCACATTATGCTCCTCTACTGTTTATCTGAAGTTAGAACAATGTCAGAACCAAACAATCTTATACTAAGCACAAAGAACAAGATCTGAGAAATACATTATTTTCACAGAAAGGACATGAAGTGTTGGATTCCTACTCTGCAGTGAGCAGAAGTTGATCAGAAAGCATTAACATTCAAGAAAATTTGCCTGCCATTCTAAATGTAGGCTGATGATGAAACAGGAAAATAACTATGAAAACTTTACAAGGATTAATAACAATTTTCATTTCCAGCCTTTCTAAGCAAGTATTTGGTTTACTCCCTATAAGATTTTACTGCTTGCATGCCACGGACAGCAATGCAATCTGAAAGTGTATCTAGTATGTAAATATATTACACAGAACTACTTTGCAAGGACAGACATTTTGAAGTTAGTAACTGCCACATGAATTACTGCCCTTCATCATCAATCTTTAACCTTTTGACCTCAAACATAGAAATAAGGCAATGATTCTGCAGAAATAGCTTGTAACAAAACAAAAATGATATGCATAGATGTGCTGGTTTTGGCTGGGGTAGTTAATTGTCTTCACAGTGGCTGGTATGGGGTTGTGTTTTGGATTTCTGCTGATAAACAGGGTTGATAATACAGAGGTGTTACATCCCAGTCCCAATGGCCTAAGAATAACCAGGTGTTACATTTTCATTTCAGGCTTCAAGAGATTTCACTCACACGAACCCTTATAAACCCGTTGGTTCTTTGGTACCTTGAGATAATGTCTGGAGAATAACTACGTGTTTTTCTCTAATAGATTCCTTTTAATTTGGTGAGAATACAGGTGTTTTGGCAAAAAGGGTTTTACAAAGATAACGTGCAACTTCACAAAAGCATTACAACAGATTACTAGGACTAACAAGCATTGCTATAGTAAGGAACTTTTGTTAGCAAAGACTAACTCCATGCAACTTAAGTACCCACAATTTACAGAAAAGAAGTGTTTAAGTTACTCACAATAGGAAGAAAAGAATAAGGGAAGAGAGATAATGAGAAGAAAGAATAAAGAGAGAAAAAGAGGGGAGAAAGAAGTAGTTACCACTCAGAAGGTCACAAGTTGACAGCTTTGAGGAAAACAGGCCAGACTTCCACGTGTCCTTCTTTATCTGCTCTGGTCTCTATAGCCAAATCTCCCAGGCAGGGCCTTTGACCACTGGCCACTCTGGGGTTCCGGGCCAGGGTGAGGGGCAGTGTTCTTACCGTCCCTGCCCATCTGAGAGATGTACCCCCACAATGTGGTTCTGACCCAATAATAACTGACCTGGTGTGTAACAAGAGGTTTTGTTATTGCTGAGCTGGGCTTACACAGAGCCAAGGCCTTTCTGCGCTGCCACGCTGGTGAGGAGGTTGGGGGTGCGTAGGAGGTTGGGAGGAGACACAGCTGGGACAGGTGACCCCAACTGACCAAAGGGATATTCCAGACCCTATGGCATCATGCTCAGTATATACAGTGGGAGGAAGAAGGAAGAGGGGATGTTTGGAGTGATGGTGTTTGTCTTCTCCAGTAACCACTACACTTGATGGCTCTGCTCTCCTGGAGATGGCTGAACACCTGCCTGCCCATGGGAAGTGGTGAATTAATTTCTCACTTTGCTTGTGTGAGCAGCTTTTGCCTTCCCTATTAAACTCATAACCCATGATTTTTCCAGCTTTTACCCTTCCGATTTTATCCCCCATCTTGCTGGTGGGTGGCTGCGGGCTGGAGTTAAACCACGACAACAGACAGCTAAGGAATCTGTATTTTCTAACCATCTTAGACTTGACTTTCAAACCAAAATGAGTTTGGTGGGTTCATATTTCTAAGACTTGCTGCTTTTTTCCCTCTAAAAACACTAAAAATCTCAATAACACATTTTGCTTCAGCTAAGTAAAGATTTAACCAAGCGGGAAAATAAATGTAAGAGCAATATCCATGGCAAACATAGTGAAACCACCTTTATTCTTACTTGCTTTTTTGTATTCCATCTATGCTAAGAGCAAACATTATTCATACAGAAGACTGTGTAGTAGCTACTGCTAGACTGAAAATTCAAATGCAGGTATGCAAATAATCTGAATCTTTACCTTTTGCTCTATACTCCTTCATATGGGACATACAAAAGAAGGCAGTACTGGAACACAAGAAATCATTTCTTCCAATTCTGCTTTTTTGTTCTTTTCTAGTATGAAAGTCAGATTTTTCCTCAAAAGGTAAACATAACAGCATTTCACAAGCAATAAAAATAAACATGAGAAAAAGGAAACAAAAATACTTAGACTAGTCTCAACAGTGGTTGGGAGAATTACCTTTAAAAAGGCATGTACATCATCTGTGATAAGTCTGTCCTACTTTTTTGGACGAGTAACAAAAACATTACAGAAAATTAAATATATAATAATACATACAACAACCAATGTAACTACTTCAGTAGAGTTTAGAAATCCCCACATATGGATCAAAAAGGACAATTTTTAACTAAGGCTTGACAACAAAAACCCATTGAATTATGGTGGTATTTATAGACAAAACAAACATTGTTTTCCTAGGATTTGTATCAGATCACCTGGGTAATTATAGGTACAGAGGCCTGACAGAGTAGAACTGTTGACACAAAACATGATTAGCTAAGAATGAAGAAAGATTATATAAGGTATAATAATGGAGAGATACAATTAATACAAATTATAAGGGTGGGTGAGACTTCTTCAAGGCTTAGTAACACCTGTTTTGATTACCAACATAGTACACAGTGTATCAACTGTATTGAACATGTGGAGAGTTTAATAACGTTATCAGTGACATAGTAAAAATTTGCTGATTAATTGCATATTCACATTACGGGGGAATTGACCTGCACATCAGATAAACATAAAGCAATTTCTAGTCTTTGAACAGCCTGTTGAGTTGGCCAGTAATATTCTAAACTCTCTATTGTCCACATCCAGAAAATTAAACAATAAGGACTTATACACACACTGTACTGGCATATTTTCAGCTGAGGACAGGGTTTTCCTTCAGTCAAAGTAACAGGATAATTATGTCACTGTTAAAAACAAAAGATACAATGCAATAAAATAACTACCTTATTGTTAAATATAAGGACTCAATGCATACGTAACATGATTAAAACCAGAACTGGTTTCAACTAACTAGGGAAAATACACAGAATAAAAGATCTCCTTTTTTTTTCAGGCATGTGTTCCAGATCACTGTCTGACACAGACAAGATGGTGGCACTTTTACATCTTTTTATAGTTGCTATAATAAAAAATTGCCACCACAAAAGGGGGATGTATGAACTTGTGTAATTAGCTCAGGGTAAAGCTAATCATTTGCCATACACTTACCTATTTCACTTAAGGCATGCAGCTGGATGACACCCTTTACATAACAAGACAAGAAACAATGAATGGGAAAATTGGAAACATATAGACTTGTCAGGACTGACTGAAGACAATGGGAAATGTCTCCTAGGCCTCATTATCTTTTGACTTTAATATCTTAAAATCTTCTTCATTCAGTATTTTTACACTGAGAGCAGTCAATAGACAATTTTTTTTTAATATATGCCTTGTCATGAAATTGCTGCTATTTATTTTGGAGTGGAAATAACAATCATAAGCTATGCCTTTTTTTTCAGCCTGAGGCCAGTTTGCTACAAAGCCCTATTATATACAATTACAATTTGAATTTAGTCCAGAATTTTATGTAGGTGGCAAAAAACATGCTTCCGCTAGATGCCTGTCAAGACTGTACTTAGGAGTTTTACACTTAATCTTAGCTTTTAGACAAGTATAAAATACTGTTTTTATTCTAAATTATTTGTGACCTGCCTACTTTGAAGACAATTTTCCCTGCCCTGTACATTTATGTCATACATCCTGAAGAGGGATCTCTACACTGCTACTTTGTAAGACTTCTTCATGGGAATATTTGAATAATTTCCACACTTACCCTAAGTTATACTTAGGCTCACTTGGTCTTTTAGACAACATCTGTTTTTCCACTAGGGCAGATGAAGAAAGGAGGATCAAAAGCACCAACTGTCTATGAGCAATTAGAGTTTCGTGGGGAAGAAATCTTAGTCACTGGACTATACTGAGAAAGGAATTTTACTACAAGTCATTTTTACTTTTGCCAATGGTATCCTATTAAAAATATCTTTAAAACATGAAAAGTATATCCAAAACAGTGGATGACAGTCATTTTGGCTAGTACAAACTGAAATAGAGAGGGGTCAGATTATAAAAACCCAATCTGCTCTGAATAAACATCAGTGCATCCTGGTTTGGGCTGGAACAGAGTTTGTTTCTTCCCAGTAGCTGGCGCAGTGCTGTGTTTTGGATTCAGCATCAGAATAATATGGATAACATACTCATGCCTTCATTGTTGCTAAGTCATGTTTATCCAAAGTCAAGGACTTTCTTGTGTCACATGCTCTGCCAGTGAGGAGGTGCACAAAAAGCTGTGAGGGAACGTAGCCAGGACAGGTGATCTGAACTGTCTAAAAGGATATTACACACCATAGAACATAATGCCCAGTATATAAATTGATGGAGTTACCCAGAAGGCGCTGACTGGAGTCTGGGGGCAGAGTCTGGCATTGGTCAGCAGGTGGCGAGCAATTGTATGGTGCATCACTTGTCTTTTTATTATCATTATAATTTAAATTAAATTTCAAATATTAAACTGTTCTTATCTCAACTTACAAGCCTTACTTTTGATTCTCCTCCCCATTCCACTGTGTTTGGGAGTGGGGGGAGGGAGGTGAGGGAGCAGCTGGTGCTTAGCTGCCAGCTGGGTTAAACCACGACACACCAGTACCATTGAATAGCCGGTAAATAAGCTTACAGTGGATAAAATAGGTGCACAGTGCAGTAGGCGTGACCTGTATTGCAGACCTCTGCTGCAATAGTAATGTTAGATGTGTGATCTTTCATCATCACAACTACAGAAATGCTTGTTTTAGATCCAGCTATTAGCAGACCACCACAGTTTTGCAGATGCAGTCTATGTTGCTTTCCTAGGATTGCCCCCGTATATGGACTAGGCAAGACTTACAGGAAAAGACAGGATTTATCAGAGCAGCTAAATATACACCAGGCCAGCATTAGCTAAATATATGCATTTGGTTACATTAGGTGAGCAAACTCTCCGTGAAGACTGGAAAAAAGGAATAAATTGCCTGAAACTGTATACTTCTATAGTTTTCACCCCTACATGGTAACTGCTACAATGCGACTATAGCACGTGTCAACAATAAAGGCAAAAGCATTTCTACCATACATCAGATTTAACAGAATTACTCCAATTCACAACCTCTTAATCCTTCAGTTGCTTCAGAAAGGAAGGAGACAGATCATGAAGAGGCACTCACCTGGCAGTGTGCCGTCTGCCAGACATCACGGCATGAGCCTTTCTGATGCAGTGGCAATGGCAACAAGGCAGTCAGATTTAAGAGCTCACCATTTATCCTGTCCTCTTTTCGTTCGGCTTGGTTTTCACTTTTATATACACTAGGAACTGGAAAAAACCCAGACTGCCTCAAACTAGAATCCCATGAGGACATTTTCACAGTAGTTAACATACTGTGTTAAAATTAGGCACCCACACAGTTCTAAATCCAACCAGTTGATTTAGGTGAAAACTACCAAATGCCTTTCTCCAACCAGGATGAGTTAACTTGAGAGACAGTTCCATGTCTAAACTGAGGCCATGAGTGTGGGTGTAGTTGATGTAGACACAAATGTTTTAACTGGGTAGCTCAGGTAGCGGTAAGAACGATGCTGTAGAAACACAACCTCACAGGAAACCAGCAGATGAACGTCTACCCAAATTCCCTGACAGATTTTGTTGCTTCCCTGTTGACCATATGAAGTCCCAGCAAATTTAACCAAAGCTGACTAATTTAAAGCTACTTCTGCTACATCCTAAATTCCATCTTCGGGTGCAGAAATAACCTCAGGTAACTTGTCTGGCCACATCTTTCCACCTTTTTATGACAAGAGGGTTCTGTGAATTTCCAGCAGTGAGATACCACCTTTTATAACAGGGAAGCAGTGGGGAAGCTAAAATCAGGCATTAAATGCAGCATTAAACGTTTTTGGAAATATTTTTTTTTTGTCCCTCTCAGCTCTGAAAAATAAGACATAGGAAAATAGATACACCTGAAGAAAGCACATTACCACAACTTCACAGAGTGGGCGTTTTGAGGGGCAGGTGTTTTGGTTTTTTTTCATTACTTTTGTTTGGTTTTTGTGTAGGTGTTTTGGTTGGTTTTTTGGTTGGGGGGGTGGTGGTGGTGGTTTTTTCTGTTTGTTTGTTTGGTTTTTTTTTGTTCCCTAGAAAAAAATTAAAACCACCAGCCCCATGCACGACTTTCCCCCACGGAAGCCTACATTTCCCCCCCCCCCCCCCCAAAAAAAAAAAAAAAATCTCCCCCGAAAAACAGCTACATGGCGTTCTGACAGAAGTCCAGCCTTACCCAGCGTCTACCCCTCCAAACGCGGCCGGCGGGCTCCAAGCGGCCGGAGCTGCCGCGGGGGGAACTGTGCTCGGGGGAGGGCGCATCCTGGCACCCGAAATCTCTGCCTCTCAGGACGGCGCTGCACCCGCTGTACTCAAATTACGAGGCGTCTAATTACCTTTTGTCTCGGCTTTCGCCGGCAGGGACGCGGGCACGAGGACGCGCGCGGGCCGCCCCGCCGCCGCAGCC
>VWZG01002651.1:760120-846332 GCA_013396735.1 Grallaria varia
GTGTGTGTGTGTGAGCGGTGTGAGCAGCCCCTGTGTGTGTGTGTGTGTGTGAGCGGTGTGAGCAGCCCCGGTGTGTGTGTGTGTGTGTGTGTGTGAGCGGTGTGAGCAGCCCCTGTGTGTGTGTGTGTGTGTGTGAGCGGTGTGAGCAGCCCCGGTGCAGGGAGAGCAGGGAGGAGCGGCCCGGAGCTTGGCGTGGCTCACTTCGAGGGGCAAATTAAACTGCGTAACCACTCGGTAAACTTTTTCCAGGAAGGGAGCTGAATAAGGGGCAAAGGCTAAGTTGTTTTCTTTCTTTCATTAGTACCATACCTTAGTAGCTAACTCTATTTTTAACGCTGCACAAGTAAGAGACGTAGAAAGTACCGTCTTTCCGGGGGAAAAAAGTGAGTTATGATGACTCATACTGTTGGTGTTTGTGTGTCAACATTTGGATGCACCGTTATTGTTCATTATTTTCTCCTGCTAGATTACTCCTCTTTAAGCATGTGAATATATGCAGTGTTTGGACTTAACTTTATATGTGTGAGCAGGCCTGTTATGTTTTCATACTGCCTACGAGCATGATTTAATCATCTGTTTAATTTTAATTGTGAATTAGGTTTTACATAAATGATAATGAGAGCACGCATAGTGGTATCGTGACAATTTTTTTTAAAATGGGAAAAATAATCTTTTTTCTTTCAATTACATGTTCCTTGTTTCCATTTCTCTGTTTTGTTCATGCTTGCACCTTTTTTCTGCTTTAACTTTTCATAAAATTTTTAACCTTCATCTGCATGTCAAGCAGCAAGATAATTAGACAGTTAGAATTTATCTCCTTTTTGTCTCATGTATAGCATTGAAATTATCTAGTCTAGTTGGGAAGTCCCTAGAAGGATTCATACATCCATGTTTGCGTGTTTTTTGCTCCCTTTCTCCTTTCTGCCTTCAGTTCATGTAAGGCTGTGTCTTGATCCCTTGGATGAAACAGTACCTTTGGGAATTGATTGAAGTGTCAAGCATGTAACGTATTTTGCACATGAATACAGAAGTATTCCCCTACCCTGTCAGGCCCTGAAGAAAGAGGGAAGGGCAAGTTGTTTGGTACCTCCAGTGTTACCCTGAACTGGAAGGTATTGGGCCACTAGCCAGGGGTCATTGCAGGTTATTGTAGGTAGTCATTTACTAAAATACTATCAGACTATTTGAGAGATTGTGTATTGTATATATTGTATTCAATGCTTTTATAATGATTTTGGTATATTGATCTTTTAACAAGATAGAAATCAAAAAGTTTGTAATAAAAATATAGAGAAATTGCTTTAATCAGCTTTGCGTCCGGTTATGTATTTGTATCTGCAGGGTTTGCCAATGAGCATCATTGTTTTCAGTTTTTATGATGTCCTTAAGTTGATAAAATATGCCTATGAGATAGCACTGTGTATATGTACTAAGGTGATTTTTGATGGAACTTGTTTAAATGTTGCTTTCTATTAAGATCTGACCTTCTGCAACTTGTTTTTAGAATGAGTAGAACTAGGGCTTGCCTGAACAACTGAGACAGAAAAAAAATGCTGTAGAGTTGAGAGTTTATTTACATGGTTAACAGTAGAACTAGAATTGAATTGTCCAAAATTGTAAAAACTAAACCACAAAACAGGTGAACAGCCAGGACTTCCTTTGTTGAAACACACCGCTGACTCCTATAAACTGCTTGTTGTTATGGGCTTGTTGGTTATGTCAGAGCTCTGGTGTTAGATAAGCAATTGCTTTTAATGTGGGATTACAGTGCTTTTAATGATTCAGAATCCTGAAGTTCTCTCTGTTTTTGTTGATAGATCAGGTTTTCTTGCCAGTTCTCTCATCTTTCTGTGTATTTCTTGTTGTTCTGCAGTATAACTAAAGTTTTGGTTTAATTTTTTTTTTTTTTTTTTTAATTCAAACCTCACAAGTTACTCTTTTTGAGGGTGTAAGACAGATGGTAGCATAAAGCATAAAGTGAGTTGGCTTTACAAAGAGTTTTGGGCAACATGGTGTGCTACTTGCAGATAAAATACACATCAAAATACTGTTAGAATAAAGCACAGAGGTCTCTCCTATAGCATCCACTTTGATGTTTCCCACTGTGTGTGCAGGGCCATGCACCAGCCACCACCGCTGTACTGGGGTTGTGGACCAGGCCCTGCAACTGTAGGGTGATGGAAGAAAAACATCAGGGAGAGAGGAAGAGAGCCTGAGAACCCACTGGATTGCAAGTATTCAAGGCATAAAACAATTAACCGAGTTAATGAATACATTTCTAAAGCAAGTGTGTAATATACATTTTCAAGCAGCTGGTCATATAGCACAGAAACAGTCTGGTCAGTCTTGTTTGTAACACTCGAGACTGATGAAAATAATGATACAAGCCAAAAAATGAAATTTCACAGATCCTATATTATGATGATGTCTAAAAAATTAAAACCAGAGTTTTACTCAAGTTTGGAAAAAAACCCCAATCTTTCAAATAATCAAAGGCTTCTAAACCCTTTCAGAACTCCCCTCATTTTCATCAAACTTGTGAAAAATTGAAGCAAAGAATTGCTAGGAAAATATTAGTTTTAATTGTTTTATTTCCAGTGAACATGCTTAAAGCTTGTTTACCTTGAAGGCTGTGTTTGGATGAGTTGTTTGGGGCAATTTTTGAGGAGCTAGGAAAAGTAAGCTCAAGTGATTTAGAGATTTTTTAAGAACTTGTTATCCTTTATTGCTATGTGTAAAATCAGATTGTATAAAACCCTGCCATTTTGTTTGACTTTTTTACCCAGTGCTTTCGAAACTGGAGTGGCAGAGTTAAGGAATGTAGATTTAGGGCAATAAATTAGTTTAATGGTGTCTTTATTGTATATTGCATCTCGTTTGACTAACACAGGACTGTTGAAAGCACACATCATTTTACTTGGGCCCATTGCCTGATCTTACATATGAAGCCAGCAGGGCCCTTGTTTTTGCCAACTTAACACGTGGTATTATCTCATTAATGCTACTGGTAATTCCTGTACACGGGTGTTACACACCAGTGTTTCTGCTGTCACGTTGGTGGTGAAGCCTGTGGCAGACCAGGTTTTACTGCTGTGATCTAGAAGTTGCCGAAGCTGGAATCTTTTGGGAACAAGAGCAAGGCAAGTGTCTGCCCTGGCCACCATCATTAGGAGGGAATTTTCTGAGTCAATTATAGACTTGGCAAAAAGCTGCAGACTGAGGTTCTGAAAATGCTTTAATTGTAGCGAGACTTTAGAATGTCTTCAAAATAAACAACATAACAAAGCCTTATAAATATTCATCATCTTCAAACTTGCCTGATTTGGCATGATTAGTTGCTCTTAATAACTTGGTAGCACTGATTAAATCATTGTGGGTCTTTGTAGTTGGAGCTTTTGTGTATGAAGTAGTATGCTGAATTCCTGATGAGTTTAAAAGTGATAAAACATGTTAACATTTTAAGCAGTGTATCTGCTTATGCAGTCTGTCTGCCTATGTATGCTATCAGAATTATTTAGATGAGTATCAAGAATGTGTTGGTATCTCATACATTCGTCAACTTTATGACAAGTAAATTCACAGAAGATTGATGCTTCATGGGTGTTGAATAATGTGAAGTATTTTAATCTCTAAATGTGTAAAAGAAGGATCGCTAGGTTTGTCTGCTGATGAACCTGTAACCTGGAAGACTTATGGAGAGTCCCCTGAAGAATCCTTTTTGGTAATGCTCACCTGAATTGATTTAATTTGTTGATTTGGGTTTTGGTTTTTTGTTGGTAGTTTGTAGTTTGATGGAGTTTTTTTTTCTTTTTTTGTTTAGTTTTAGTTTTTTTGAGGGGGGTTTTTTTTGGCTTTTTTTGAGATTTCCCTTAATTTTTTTATTACATTCTTGGTAACAGAACTTAAAACATTTGTGTGATTTTAGGAAAAAAATGTACTGCCTAAAAAATTAGTTTAGTCTAAAAAATTACTTTTTTAATTATACAAGTGAATGGAGAAGAGAGGAGGTAGATTGTTGATTGTCTTACTGGTAACATACTGTCACATAGACTAGGATATCACAATGCCATAACATTCTACTGCTGTCATGAGCAGAAGTAGGTGCAAGAGGCAAAGAGCAGGAAGGGTGAAGACCTGTGCGAGAGTGCAGATTTACTTGGTTGTTTTAAAGCCATGACCACCTGAAGAAGTTCCTTGACTCCTCCAGAGTGCTCAGTGCAGTGCTGTCGTCCTTGTAAGAGAGGTGAGAAAACTCTGGCTGGTAGTTCTGCAGCATCAGGCCTTCTGCCAAAGCACACAGCACTTCTTTCACTTAAGGCTCTGGCAGCTGGAGAAATCTTCATGTAACCAGGATGGATTAGTAAAGAGCACAGAGAGCATGTTACCAGTGGCAGCTCCCTTGCAGGACAGAACAGGGAGAGGTTCTCATTTAACTAAGGTTTCACTTCACTCTAGTAAATGGTAAGCAACTGAGTTACATAAAATCTTCAGGTAAACCCAAATTTTAAGGCAATTGATGTAAATGGAAAGGAAACATCAAAATCTGCTGAGGTGGTAACTGTTTGCTGCCATGCATCTGGTTCAGACCCATGTACCAGCATTTGACTTCACTATGTGCTGACTGTCATGTAAAAAAATTCTTGAAAAGCACTTTGGAGTTTGTGCTTTGGGGGTCATATTTTTATTAGCTAGTCAAATTCTTGCATTGAAGCAACCCTCAGGAGTTTCTGTTAATTGGTTTTCAAATATGGTGCTTTAATTGTTCAAACATTGAACTTAGATTTGACTACACTGGCTAATTTTTAATTAAAGTAAGTTTACTAAAATAACTTCATAGTGAGGCAGAATCGTGTATCACTTAATCCCACTCTGTAATGCTCTGTTTGCAGGTGCAACCTGGCATCCCCAGAGAGCCTTGCTGGTTCCAAGGGATTGCCTGCCTGCCTGGAAATGGTTACAAAAATGGAACCTCAAAGAACAGAATATAATTTCACTTCAAAGTGCTATAATTGACAATTCAGCATTGGTTTTAACTGATACTTTTTTGTACAAGTGAAGTCATTTTGATGAGGAGAAAGAATTTTCTATTGATTGAATAGGGGCACTGCTCGCAGTTCAGACATCCCCATTCCTTTTTTCTTTCTACGTTTGTCATCTTGCCAACTGTAATTTTTCAACCAGTAGAAGAATTTCCAGTGCCACAATATTATTTTGTCTATGTGCCTGCTATCTTTGCCTTATTGGATCTTTCTCTGTTGCTTCTGTTTTGTGAAAGTAGCATGACAATATTTCTTCTAATGTTTTTGTTAGGGTATTAGCTTAGCAATAAACATGGCATCTCCTTTGTGGATGAATTGCTTTGCTACTGACCAGCAGCATTGGGTGTTCACTGTAGTGATGGCAGAGCAAGTAGATACAGCACGTATACTTCAGGACAGTGTCTGAACATGACCTTGGAGATTAGGCTACTTCTCAAAAAATAACAAAAAATACAGAATTCTGTCGGATTTTATTACTTTTTTCCACCATGGTTAAAAGCAGCTCTGTTGCCAAAAAGTGGTTCATAGCATTTCAGGATTCTGGTGTGAAAGAATGGTATGTGGTATTCTTATAAAGTAATTGCCCTTAGAGAACCTAAAAGCTGCACAGGAAAACCATCATATGAGGGAATGTTTCATATTAGGTTTTACAGTTTACTCCATAAGAAAATCTAACGGTACGAAAACTCTCCAAAGTGAACTTTTCTCACTTTTATGTTGTAGTAACATAGCACCAGGAAAAACAGTACTTAAACAGGGAGGTGTTGGTCTTGTTCTCTTGATGTATGGCCTTCCAGAAGTATTGCATAGTTGATCTGTGCTTGCTTTGATACAAGTCATCCTGTACTACTAATTCAGTTTGCAGCAAAATAATGGGAAGTTAAATCATGCAAACCCATTTGAGGTTAGAGAATGTCGTATTCACAATGCCCATTGAAATAACAGTGAAGATGGAGATGCAAGTTCAAGTCTTTGGTTTGAAGGCTTAATTGCTGATTTTGTCCTTTTGAAAATTGTGGGTTTTTTCTCTGTACTGAAATTTGACTACCAAGCTGGAGGTAGCCTATGAAGGAGGCAGAAGTAGGGAATGATAATAAAATGAAGTGGAGGTGTACAGCTTCACAAGACATCAATTGAAGTCTCATAAGGTTTCATAGAAGCTGCGTAATTGATGAATCACATTGGAAAGATGAGTCATCTGAACAAACAGTAAAGTTCTGTGACTTAATGATATGGTGTGGAAATAACAAGGAAGTAGCAGATGACAAGGAAATTGTATAACATTAAAAAGAAACCCCACAACTCAAGCAGCTTATAGTGTATATGCGTCTTATGATAAGTAACCAGTATCTTAATGGGACAGAATATTCTAGCTGGAAACCACGTTACGTCTGTTCCTTAGCAGATGTGAAATCAGGAGATTCTGAGACCTCCTTGTTCTCCTGAGTACTTAAATTTGTCAGTCCAACTTGTGTGCAAGTGAAAACCAATTAGGAACAGTTTAGTGATTTTTTCATATACCAAAAATAGTATCTATTCTTACTTCATAAATTTTGCACAGTAACTTTAGTAGATTTTTTTTAACTTAAGTTTCTAAACTTTCAACATGGGAGCATTTTTTAATCATTAGCATGGTTTGTATTAGTGCTAGTGATGCAGAGAAACAGAAATGTGTCAGTACTAGGAGTAATCTTGGTATTTCAGTGTATTAGCATTTTTTCAGGGGAAGGAGGCCAGTAGATGTTCCAAGTAGGATTAGCCCGAGTACAGGGTTAAACTGGTGGATAAATGATGGATTTAAATGAGAGTGGAAACATATAAATTTAAATTCAGCATTTCAGTTACTGTTTAGTGATTACTTTTGGCTGCACTTTGCATTTTTTAAGTAATTCGTAGTGCGAACCATGTTTTAGTAGTGGAACTGTTTCCTTCTAAAACGAACTGCACATTTAAAAAAGTTAACTTCATATTCTTTATTCAGGTTTTGATTATTCATTGATGCTTTCTATGCTCAGTGCTTCTATTTTTTGTTTATATTATAATTCCTGTTTGGCATTTTCCTTTCCTGTATATAAGGACGTGCTATAAGTTAAGCCTATTTAAAAGTTCTAAAGTACTATTTTTCCTTCTTTCAAAAGTGTTCAGCGATCTAATGCTTACTTTACTGTTTTGAGGTTTTTTATAATGATGCCTTCTGCAGTTTCCATCTCTCTCTCTCTCTCTGTATATGTATATATATCTCCTTCCACAAACATAAATCCAGTCTTAAACAAAGTTTCACTCTGCAGCAGGTTAAAACGTGATTTTCTATTTGTGAAACAGTGGTTTTCATTGATTCTGCCATAGGCATTATGTTCACAAGCATTCTATCCTTAAAATCTTGTTAATAATGAACTCTTTATTAGCCTCTTTGTAATATCTAACAGCAACTCTGATGACTCTCCATCTGCTGGCTTCAAGTTAGCTTTTGTTTTTATACTGTAGAATCACATGAAGAAATGTGAAGGAGATGATCCAGAGGGACAGTAGCTCTCAGAACTGCTTCCCATTTTGAGAATGACAGCAGTATTTTAGGAAGGACATTTTATTAGCTGACTCCCTTTCATATATAATTTTAAACTGTAAGTAAAATATATAATCAGATTTTCTTTTTCAGAGTTTTTGGTCATGTATATGTAACATTGAGGAGGCAGTTGGTTTGCTAGCTAGAGAGTTGGTTAAAATGTCATGATTGAATACCTTGAAAAAATCAGTATGTTGAGAACTTGGCAGTTCTTCGCATTGTACATCCCCTATGGTCCTAAAGCTTGTATGTAGTCTTAAAACTTGGAGGAAGTTCCTTGAATTGTACAATGTGAAAATGAAAAGTAAATGCTGTGAAACTCCTTGTTATCTATGTGATATGTACAGGACTGTACGAAGTTTTGTCATGCCTGTGTGTGTGTATTGCGGTGGGGCGTTGGACTTGGAGCTGGTTTTTTAACTGAAATATATTCATTGACAACTAATGAAGCCCATAGAGCGAATTAGTCAACAATGTGGCAAGCAGTGTTTGGCCGCAGGAAAAGACTAAGTTTTGTTGCTACTATATATTTGTAACAGGCTCTATTCTAAAACCCTTCCTGTAAAACAGAGTTAAAATTCAGTGACTGTTATGGTACATAAAGGAATCCACCACAGGATCATCTCGGAGCATAGCTTTCTGATTTCTCATAACTAGGGTTTGTGCTCTTTTTGTGTGCTTTGTTTGTGTTTTTTGTTTTGGTGCTCCTGGTTTTTTGTGTGTTGTTTTTGTTTTATTTTTAACACAATCAAGGGGTTTTACTCTACCTCCACAAATATCCAAGTCTGAATGTCTCACCTTCTCACTTAGCATTTAAAAAAAATGCATAACCACAGTTTATGATTTCAGAATCACACTTAGTTTCTTAGCATTTCAAAATTGTACCATTAAAGAAGCGTGTCTCATAGCATCTGTTAAACTAATAGTAGAGGCTTAAGGATGCAAGACCGTCTATTCCTGTTGATCATGACTGCTCTGCAGTGTGTTTGTATTTTTGTGGCACTGTTGCAAACAGTGTTACTGTTTGTTGCTTGAGTATATAAATCGAGTGATCTGTTAGTAAAATTTTATCTAGGAGTCACGAAGTTGCAACATTCATTATATAACCACCAATTCAGACACATGAAATACTTTTCTGAAGTTTTGAAAGTATACTTGAGCTAGCAGTGTGTGCTTCGTTTAATTTAATTTTAGCATAATCAAATAAGGAGCTGATGTGTTACATTTGAGGTTTTAAAAATTACCATTATTATGATACTTGAAGCATTCAGTTACAGAATCTACATTGTTATCGCATCTTCAGAGGCTTTTTTTGTTTTAACAGCAATATTTCTCAGGACCTGAACTATACTTTTAGGCAAATTAGATGAGTTTTGTGCAGAATAGAACTTCTCGCTGTCAGTATTGCCCGGTATTGTCTAACATAATATTAAAATAGTAGCAAGGCTTGAGTAAAAATAGTAAGTGAACTTTTTTTGTTTTCCTCAAGGTTTCAGAAGGAGGCAAACAACAAAATGAACAATCCAGCTATTAAGAGAATAACTAATGAAATTATCAAATCACCTGAGGATAAACGAGAATATCGTGGACTGGAACTGGCAAATGGCATTAAAGCGCTTCTGATTAGTGACCCCACCACAGATAAGTCTTCAGCAGCACTTGATGTGCACATAGGTATTTAATTCATGTTTTGTTCCTTATGTCATTAATAAAAATGCTTAAAGTTTTGGTGTCTTGATGGCAAATAATCTGACAGGAGTGGTATGGAGTTGGCAGTCTAGCCTTTTGTTGTAGTTTAGAGTTTATTCAATTCTTGACACATCAAGTTGAAAATCGTTAGAGCTAACTGAATGCTCTTACTGTATTCTGTGTTTACTCAAGTGTAGCTCAGTCGGTGGAAAGACTACTTTTAACCATTAAGTTTCATGTTACGAAAGATCTTTTGTAAGCAGGAAAGGGGCGGGCACGAGCGCAATTATTTCAGACAGCTCCATCTGTCATGTCAGACTATTTTATTTTCATCTTAAGCTGTTGATGTGTAGAGGTGAGAAAACACTGGAGAAGTTGGAGAGGCACTCCCTAACTCCAGTGATGCTTAAGTGTGCAAACAGAAATAATGGAAATAGAAGAGGAAGGCAGTAACTTTGACTCTCTGGAATAGAGGAAGCCTTTTCTTATATCTGAGGTATTTCTCAAGCTTGTGTAGTTTTTCAGTTGCTTGGAAAGTATGATGCGCCCATACATAACTCTTACTGCTGTTGGTGTTGAGGCAGAAGTAATAGAGTAACTTAGAAAACTTCTGCCCTTTTTTATTGTGGAGACAGCTGTCCCAAATCTTTATGTAGTTCAGAGGATCCTGAATGTGGACTTGTTTAGGTATATGGCAGTAATAGTCAACTGCAGCATCCAGTTCCTGTGTGTGTACTGAAGGAGATGTATCTGTTCCCTTCACCTCTGGTCTCCCATTGCACATCACTACACACTGCAGAGCAGGACTGCCAGACTCAGGCTTCCATGTTTTTGGCTTCCATTCTTCCAAATCATTATTGTCTTTTAATCTGTTTGCCTTCACACGTACTAGCTAGTCATCCTTAGCTGCTTGTGTTCAAGCAATTACAGGTTGTCCTATAAACCATAGGATAAATACCTCCTTAATTACAACTGGCAATTGCTGCCTTTCAACACGATATAGTCAAGGTATAGAATTCAGAACAGTGTGATCTGCCAGGTCTTTACAGATTATGAGTCATGGACTTCAGTTGAAAAATTGTCTGTATAAGGAAGTGCAAGCTGATTTGGAGAGGCAATTTGATATGATAATTGGTTGTTACTAATTTTAATTTTTTAAAATGTGTTTTTAAGATTAAATTTAGTTGACCATACTTGCACAAGTGTCTGCTTACAGCTACAGAACTTATACATGATTGCCTAAAGCAAAATACTGTAATATAGAGCTCCTTAAAAGGCTTAATGTTTTAGTATTAATTTTTATGAATGGTTACATGAAATTTGTCCTCTTGCAGGATCCTTGTCTGATCCCCCCAACATTGCTGGGCTTAGTCATTTTTGTGAGCATATGTTGTTCCTGGGAACCAAGAAGTACCCAAAAGAGAATGAATATAGCCAATTTCTAAGTGAGCATGCAGGGAGCTCAAATGCTTTCACCAGTGGCGAACATACCAACTATTACTTTGATGTGTCACATGAACATCTAGAAGGTGCACTAGACAGGTAAACACCTTTTTTTTAATATTTAAATATTTGTTCTATAGGTTCTACTTGAATTAGTCTAAAAGGTTTTTGCTAGGTCTATCGTTATGATACTAAAAAAAGGGTTGAGAGCACTATCTTTTTTTAAAACAGATAACCAGATATTTTTCAGTTTAAAAGTCTTGCTCAGATTTTTTTTTCAGTTAGCAGAGTTGTTCACTGAGGTAGAATTTTTGAAATGTAAACGTTATGTTTACACTGAGTATTTTTGGAAATGTGGGGCACAGAATATAATCATGAATTTACGCATTGTGTGAAAACTGTGACTGTATAATCAAGTGCTGTGCTTCCCGTGGGATCCTTATTTCATTGGAAGCAAAAGGGTGAAGTCTAGAAATATATCAGGATGCTCTTAGTAAAGAGAACTTGTTGAAATCTCTGCTTTCAGGAAGGGACAAAAATTGAAAAGTGTGTAGTCAGTGAGGTAAAGAGTGACTTTCCTCTTGGCCTTCTCCCTGAATATCTGACAAGACTTACTTCATTTGTGAGATTAAGAGCTTCTTGCAGCTAAACCTCAAAACAGTAGAAATTTTCAGTGAGGACTGTGATGCAGGCTCCTTGTTCTTATAGTACCTTATATGATGAATGTGTTGTCTGCATTTATACGTAATTGAGAAATAGAGATATTGAATTGAAACTGTTACAGAATTTATAAGTTACACATTAAAAATTAATATATTCAGCTGTTTCCAGGAGGTACCAAGCTTTTTACTTTTCTTTACTGTTTATGTGCAGTACGCTTGATCAAATTAAATTTTTTCTATTCAGATTTGCTCAGTTTTTCCTGTGCCCTCTGTTTGATGAAAGCTGCAAAGACAGGGAAGTGAATGCTGTTGATTCTGAGCATGAGAAGAATCTGATGAATGATGCCTGGAGGTTGTTTCAGTTGGAGAAGGCTACTGGAAACCCCAATCACCCCTTCAGTAAATTTGGAACAGGTTCGTCAGAATGTTATCATCTTTCTGTTGGAGTTCTGTGTAACATACATGGTATTACTGTTTATATAAAATTGCTAAAGACAGACTGAAACACTACTCTTTTTTCCTTCTCCATACATATTTCCTATGGTGCTTTATCACATTTTCCACGGAGTAGACCAAACAGAGCTAGACAAAAGCATAGGAAGCAGAGTGATCCAAGGCTAGGAGTACAGTAATGAAACAACCTTTATGATTCTGATAATTACTGCAGTGAATGCTGCTTTCCAGTTACTGGATTTGTCATAATTTAGTACTGTTAAGTCTTTGTGCATAACGAAGTGAATGAATTGTGTTTAAATTTTTGTTAGCCACATGCTCTTTTTGTTTACTAGTATTGCATGTAGACTAGATGACAATGACTAGGTCAAATCAGAAAGATAGCAAAGTAAAGTGAAAATTACTGAGTAGGAATATAGAAACAAAATCTTAACCATGGAGCACAACAGTAGGAAATGGATAGATAAAATGATCTTGGACAAATTCCAATCTTACGGCTGTATTTTTTTGTTCAGACTTATTCACAGAATGCTTAGTAACAAAAATAAACACCCCAAAACCTCCATTTAAAAAGCATTGAAGTAAGATAGCCTACTTATGGTCAAAACCACAAATGTTTGATGCTTTGGTAGACTGTTTAGGTGTTACTTTTGACATGAATTTATTTTTGAAACTGTCAAAGTAACAGGGCTGCAGTGTTTAATCATTGAGTGTGAGAGCATGTTGATGCTGGGTCAGTTTGCTCTGAGAATAGTTGACTCAAACATGGGGTACAGTTTGGATGATGGGGAGAGCAAGTATTGGGCTTCAGGGGATTAGTTTCTTCCTTTGTCTCCAGAAAGACAAGAATACCTTTGCACCTGCAAGTGGAGGGCATAGTTATGGGCCTGGTAGGCACCTGCTGCAGGAGCATGTATTGCTCTGTTGACCAGTAAAGAGAGGCTGTCTGTAAAAGTGAAACTATAAATGCATTCTCCAAACAGATAAATTTGAAAAAAGTGTCTTGGGAACTACTCATTAAGAGACAAGTGATCAAAGTACATTTGTTAATCTCTGCTACTGAAGATACTATTTAATTTTTGTATAGTACTCAGAAAACATACATGGAAGTCGCATAAATAGTTTTCTCCATTTTAAAGAAGGTTGTCTAGCTGACACAAGTGAAATGTTTTCATGGGGAGAGTACCCAAAATGTGCTCAAATCAAACAGGAGTAGTCATATTCACCTCTCCAGAGATTAGGCTCGGATTCCAAAATCAAATGATAGCACATAGCCTTCCTGTAGATATGACTTGGCAGAAGTAGAGCCCAGCTTTGATGGTTTCTATTTACCCAAAGAGGTGACATCTGTTACATGTTTTCATGACAGTTGCATTTGGCATCCTTATGGTTTCCTTTTGGCCAGCTAAGGTGTTGTTAATGTAGCAGAGTACAGAATGACTCCACGTGATGCTTCAGGTCATTCCTTGTTGCTGTGTGGCTTTAGTCAGCAAACCTTCTATTACTCTTTGTCCATAGAAACATATACACCGTAGTCTTCCAGTTTTCTTGTTAGTGTTCATTTTGTCCCCAAATACCCATCACTGATGTCCCTGAATTAATGCCTGTGATGGTAATTCTTCTCCATCAGTACCCTCAACAGTATCAAGTCATTTCCCTGGCACTTTTGCACTGTCTAGTGCCCATTTTCCTACATCTACAAGGTGTCTTCTGACTGTTGCTTCATAATGTGCTCCAGTACTGCAATAGGACAGTTACTGACCTAAAGCTTCAGCTTAATTTTGTTTTAACCTATGTATTGATACTGTGGGTCTAAACACAGTAGGGTATCTAAAATGTCACCATTTAATTTGTCTGCAAGTATTTTGGTAAAATATTTAAAATACAGCACTGTACTGATCCAGTTTAATTATTATGCATATAGATTATTTTAAAAATTTATATCCATCCAAAGGAAAGTAGACTACTTAATTTATGTATTTTTTTCTGATCTGTAAGTTCATAATCGTCAAATATTGTTAACTGGTTTTATATTACAGGGAACAAACTCACTCTGGAAACTAGACCAACCAAAGAAGGAATAGATGTAAGGCAAGAGCTATTGAAGTTCCATTCGACTTATTATTCATCAAATTTAATGGCTATTTGCGTCTTAGGAAGAGGTGAGTTTTGTTGGTTAAGTAGGACTTTACATATATATTTGAACAAAGTGGAGGTTCCAACTGCTTAAAACCTTCTACACAAGATGGTATTTTACATACATTACTTAAAAGCTTAATAAAAGTGTGTTGAAAACCATTTGCTTTTTGAAAATGTGCTGACAGACTAGTGTTTGTATGGTATTTTACGGTAATGCTTGGATGATGAGTATGAATGGAATAAAAGTAATTTTTTATCTAATCAAAAACAAAAGTCCAAGTAATTTTTAATTAAACTTTTTCAGTAAGAATTACCCTAGCAACTGGAAACCTGTACTAAAGAAAATCATCACTTATAGTTGTAAAGCTCAAATGAGTGCGTATTTTGTTGATGTAAATAAAAACCAGTAGTTTGTAGTAGAATTACATGCAGTTCACAAAATTTTATTGCACAGTGAACCATCTTGGGTTTGCATTGTTTTGTAGTTTTTTTGACCCTGCACTTTTCTCTTAGTGTAGGAACGTAAGTATGTTGAGCAAGAAAGATTCTACTTTCTCAATCTAACTGGATTTGTGTTGATAACCGGGTGACTGCTTTTTGAAATCTTTCAAGGATTAAGGTTGAGTCATCCTTTGAGATCCATTTCTTTGAGAAATCCAAGAGATACGTGGGGTTTTTTTTCTTCCAACAACCACTTTAGAAAGGCATGTGCTAAAAAATTGACAGATGAGTCTTTCTTATCTTATTCGCAGTTTGAGAAGTGCTCCAAAATACATTTCTTGAAGCAGATAGCAATTTTGAAGACAGCATTTCAAGAGAAAGGGTATAGGTTGGTTTAGGTGAATTAATGCACAGCATCAAATTCTTTTTGTGAAAGATCTACTCGTGTTGGCAGAGTACTGCAGTCACAGACTGAAACTAGAATGGATGTAAAAGCAGTGCTTACACAGATCGCAACTGTGTGTGTTTTGGGTACTGAGGACGGGTGACCTGCCTCACAGTGTACCCGAAGTACTGGACATGAGCTAAAGCTGAAGAAAATTCAAGTTTTGGCGAAGATGTTTTCACTCTTGAAAATTTGCAGCTGTAATTCCATGTGCCTTAAGCTTTTTGTGGAATGTTTTTTTTTGGAAATGTTCAAACCTGATGTCTCTTTTCTTCAGTTCTAGCTTAGATTCATCAGTAAAATGTAAAGATTTATTTTTTAGTTGCAGGATTTTTTTTAATAATGATAGAAGCCTTCCTTTAATAAGCATGGTGCTTCTACCATGTTATATTTCAAAATTTAAGTAAAAATATAAATTTCCTTTCTGAAATTAATTATCATTACACCATTAAAACTACTTTTCTTTGTAATTCATGTCTCCCCGATAATATTCAAACCTCAAGTTTGCCAGAATCTTCAAATAATGACCGTGTTTTTCTCTAATGTTTCTTTATTCTAGAATCCTTGGATGAGCTGACTTGCTTAGTGGTAAAGTTATTTTCAGAAGTAGAGAATAAAAATGTCCCTATACCAGAGTTTCCTGAACATCCTTTCCAAGAAGAGCATCTCCGGGTATGTATGGAGATACATCTTCTGTCAGGAGTGTATACCTTAAATAATACTGTTTATGTTTCAGTAAACATTATGCACTTCACTACTTCTTTATTAATGTCACTGTCAAGTTCTATGTTTCTTTATTAATTTTCCACCCACTTTTCCGTGCTGAGTGTAGTTTTGTGTAGTTCATAGAAAAGGTTGTACATTTGGTTGCAGCTGTAAGCAACTGAGAGATAATTAATGTGCTTTTTCTTTGCATTATGAATGGCTAAACATTGCCCTAAGTTTAAGATACCTTTACTTTCCAGATTTTGGAGTTAGGTTTGTACTCTATTTATATAGTGTGTGAAGGGAACACGATATGCGCTTCTCAGTGGAATAAAATTAATGAGTTTCCCTTTGTTTATGGGTCTCTTTGTTTGTTTTCCCCTCAGCAACTTTACAAAGTGGTACCCATTAAGGACATTAGAAATCTTTATGTCACATTTCCTATCCCAGACCTTCAAAAGTACTATAAATCAAACCCTGGCCATTACCTTGGTCATCTGATTGGACATGAAGGCCCAGGGAGTCTTTTATCAGAGCTTAAAGCCAAAGGTAAGTAATTTGAAGTTAAAGAATTGAAAAAATAATTGATCACACAATTTTTTAAAGTTCAGTTATGTTTCACTTAAAATTGACCTCTGTACGTTAAAACCTTCAGCTACTTGAATAATTTGAATTGTAAGTGATTTTGCGCTTTATTTCTGTGCAGGTAAAAGTAAATAGCTATCAGGCACTGAGACTGCTGAAGTTTGCAGTGCTGATTTCTTGCAGTCCCCTTTATCTGCCCTGTTCAGGGAGTTACATGAACTTTGACATAATGATCTTGTCTCTGTTCTGTCACTGACTTCGAGAATACTGTCAGGTCCCTTAATGTCTGGAAGACTGCGAGGCAGCTTTTGCCATTTTTCTTTATATCACTGTCTTCCAAGCAGAAATAAATTCCATGGTAATCAAATGATCTTGAGTTTGTCATACCACTCTTGAGTACAAAATCAGATAAGTCTGACTTGTGTTTATATTTAGCTTGCACTGTTGCTATAGCCATTAAGGAAGAAAAGGAGAACACGTAAATTAATCAAAATATGTTAAAAAAAAAAAAGTTGATGTTGTTGAAGCGTACAAAAATTTGCATAAATTGTTACAGATTTCTTAATGTAATAGAATTTCTCTTTGATGTCATAGGATGGGTAAATACTCTTGTTGGAGGCCAGAAGGAAGGTGCTAGAGGTTTCATGTTTTTCATCATTAACGTGGACTTGACAGAGGAAGGACTTTGTAAGTGCAGCACTGTGCCTTCATTCCTTGTTATTCCTAATCTGATGGGTTTGTGTTTGTATCTGAAGAGTCTTGTTGTGAGTATAGCTTGAAAGCCAGTATGTTGTAACTGGTTATTCTTCTGTGTTTAGATCCTCTCGCTATACTAACACGTTGTGCTAACACAGGTCACCTGAGAAATCAACTTACTTGAGATTATATGAAGTTAATTAAATACTCTAAATAAATTTCTTTAAAAGAAAAGCTGTTAATTCCTTTGTGTGCTACTTACTCATACTAGTTAGGCTGAAGTTGAAGATACTGATTTATAATATAATGTATGTTCAGTGCAATTCTCAGAATTAGCTGGAGATATAAACACCTTAAATATGTGTCTGAGCAAAGTAGTTTTAACTTTGCTGGTGGGATTGCAGATGCCCTCAAATATCCTGATGTATCAGGGAGGAATGAAAAATAAACCCATACATAGTTGTAGTCATCCAAATTTCTTCTTTGTGAAGAACTGAGGGGATTATTAAGGATTTTTTTTCTTTCCAGTGCATGTTGAAGATATTATTTTGCACATGTTTCAATATATTCAAAAACTACGTACAGAAGGACCTCAAGAATGGGTTTTCCAAGAGTGCAAGGTAAGTAATTTGGACATGAAGTATGCAATTGGTATTTTTACAATTTTTTTTAATTCTACATAGAAACAGATTCCTTGACTGTCTAACTAGCCTTTAATAATCACATGGTAATGAAGTTTATTAATTTTGAAGGTGTAACATGACATAAATGACTAGTACATTCAGAATATATAAATGTGAAACACTCTTTTAGGGCTGTGAGGTATGATAGCGTAATGGAGGTGAAGGAAGAAGTATCTTGCTCTTTCCACAAGTATTTTATATCACCTTCCTTAGTCTTCATTGAAGGAGGAGGGGGGAATACATCTTCTGTGAGGTGTAGCATTGAAATGGCTGTTACTCTACCTCTCTCTTCTTTCATGTGTCAAATTGTATAGATGAGATTGTAGATGAGATGAGATTGTAACTGCAGTAGGAACTTTATCTGCTGTTCTGTCTTTTTAGAATGTGAACTAAAGGCTCTTTTCATGGATTACTTTGTCTGTACACTTCAGTCTTTGCTGAACTGTTCATGCTGCTTACAAGTCTGAATGGTTCTGTGTGCACAGGGCGAAAATGTAAAGTATCCTATTAGAATTAGGTAGCACTGCATTTCTCAGTGTCATTGTGAAATAAACCCAGTTTTTTATATATATGTATATATATATCTCAACTCATTGGTTCACTACATATGCTTGGGTAAAGATTTCTTGTTCCATCTTACCTTTACTTGATGAGAACTGTTGAGTCTCTTGTGAGAGCAGAAATTCTGCAGCTGGGTTAGCTTTCTTACAGTTTGACACTGTATACCTGTAAAAATAGTCTCAAGTCTCTTTATCCTCTGCTAAAAGTCCCAATGGATTTGTTTCACTTTGCAGAGTAAGCAAATAGAAGATTTGAAAGAGGTAGTTCCATCCTTCTATCTCATCCCTGTGTCTTTCCCTTGCTCCTCTTGTATCAGCCCCAGCACTCCTGAGACTGTGGGGTGAGTCAGAGAGCTGGCAAACTAGTATGAAAAGAATCTTTAGAGTTTATTTTCAGCTGAGTTGTTGAATTAATGAGACTCTCTGCATGGTTTCATGGAAGGATGAACTGTCCTTTTCATTGGCTTAGATCTCTTTAATTCACCCATGCCATTGTATCCTAAGAATGATGTGTTCTTTTTTGTGGCTAAGACAGCATAAAGAAACATGCTCTTTCTGTCTCTAAACTTAGCTATTGGCTAACTGAACAAAAGGAAGAGGGAAAGGCTTCAGTTTGTTAACATATGACAAACATTGCACTGGAACACTGCACTGATTGTATCAGAGTTGGTGTGTTTTCAAATTATCAGGAAATTTAAAAATATGAAATTCGGGACGGATCTCTTACTATGAACAGGACTTAGAAGACTTGTATAACACCTCACATTGTGAGACTATCCCAAATTGCGTGTGAGTTTTATGCAACTTGAATATTGCCATAGGTACCCATCTAACTGCTATAACATGGATACAACAAAAGTACTTACTTTTCTTTATCAAAAGGAATTAAATAACCTATAATTATTCTTAAAATAGGCTTTAATTTGTGTTCTTTAGTCATTTGTATGTTGTTTTCTAGGATCTAAATGCTGTGGCATTCAGATTTAAAGATAAAGAACGACCACGAGGTTATACATCAAAGCTTGGAGGAATGTTGCATGTAAGTGGAGGGGGGATCATTTTTGTTTGGTTGTTGGGTTTTTTTAAAAATCATTTAGCAGTGTGTTTGACTATATTCTTAATAAATACAGGCGTCTGCAAAGGTCCTCAGCACTTCTTGTGCTTAGGAAGCTATATCATGCTGCAAACGTTGTAGTTTTGGCAGTCAATAACTCATATTCTGTTCACTCTACCATTTTATACTTCTATACTTGGTAGAACTGATTGTACAGTAACTGGAGTTGTTTCTTAAGACTTATATACCTTGTTATTCTGTGTCTACCTGAAGCTAAATGTTCTCTAGGGAAATACCAGATAAGTAATTTTTTTATCATTAACACGAGCAACGTGTTTCATAGTTAACAATGTTGAAATATGGCAGTAAGCAAAAATACTGGTATTAAGATTGCAAATTACCAATGTTTGACTTTACTGATGTGATTACATATTGGCCCTGAAAAAACCATCATATAGCTTTTACTTAGTCTTCATACTTTTTGCAAAATTAATTTGCCTCATTTCTCACTACTGAACATTTAAGCGGGTTTGTTGGGTTCTTTTTGTCTAGTGAAGTTATGTAACTTTTATGCATTGCAGCCATTCTTCATTGCGTAGCTGATGTCTGCATCTATTCAGAGAAACTTTTGGTTTCTTTGCAGCAATTCCTGTTAATGGTCCTAGACCTTTAATTTGTTTAGTCTAAAATAATGGACTTTAATTTTACAATTTTTACAAGTGCTTTTGTTCTGTCAAATATCTAAAATCTATCAAACAAATGGACTTCTGAAGCAGTCTTTCAGTGGTTTGTATTTGTTGGATCATTTCCTATTACAGTTGCTGTCTTCAAAAATCAGGCCAGGAAGTTGCCAGCAGTGTTCCAAAAAGCAGGGTATTGATTCAGAATTTTTTTTTTCACTGCCTTTCTTTTGCTGTGCTTTGCAGTATGAATGTAATTCTCATTCTGCTCTTGGTTAAATGAGCATCAAATTCTGGATCTTTAGCTTTTATATTGGAATTTTTTTGTAGCACAGATTTGGTTCATTGTCTTTGGTCTCTATCCCCCACAGCTCCTTCTGTTTTCCGGAATCCTTTTTGTGAGTTACTTTGTGTTCTGGAAGTCATTCCACAGTAGTTTTTTGTATAATGTATGTAAATAAGCCGTTTTGTAATAATTCTGGTCCAAAAAAGTACCCCTGTATGCCAAACTGAAAGTACCCAATGTCATCTGGTAATTTTCCCTTGGTAAACAGGTGGTCATCAAGAAAGTTTTCCTGTCAACCACACTAATAATTTTCAGATGAGTTTTATTTTTTTTTCTTCTTAAATTGCTGTGTACCTTAAGAGATTTGAGACTTGATCCTAAATAAAATATGTTCAAATTCAAAGTGTTTAAATTTGTATTATGCTTTTAAGTATTGCAATAGCCTTCAAATTATTGTAAAAAAGAATTGAATTGTTAGAGAAACCTAAAAAAAAACTCAATAGTTTTTATGTGTTTTTTTGTTGTTGTTTGGGTTTTGTTTGTTTCTTTGTTTGATTTTGCTTAGTTATGTTTTGTTTTTTTCACAAATGCACTCAAGTATAAGAGTACTTGGTATTCTTTCCTGCAGGGGTCAGCATTTACCATGTTATTTTTTGCAAAATACTATTTAAAGGTGGGTGTTTTTTTATATTGAGACATAAAATATTTCAAGAGAAAGGAATGGTAAATATGCAGTGTATAAAATTGCCTAATATATGAGAAATATGATTGCATAGTTAGAATGCTACTCCCTCTTGTTTAGTTTTAAGACAAAGATTTTAAAACATCTACACACTTCTAATTTGAAATTACAGTGGTAATACAGATGTAGTGGTCAAAAGTATATGCTTTTGTTTTCATTACTGAACTGTAGGGGTTTTTTTGCTTAGTTTTGTTTAATTCATTTGCCTGTTTCTGGACTTTGTTTTTTAGTATTATCCAATAGAAGAAGTATTGGCTGCTGAATATTTGCTTGAAGATTTCAGGCCTGATTTAATAGAGATGGTACTGGATAAATTGCGACCAGAAAATGTTCGGTAAGTTAAACACAAACATTATAAGAAAGCAAATGAACTAACGGAAACACAATTTCTTAGGTGTGTCTTGCAGCTCCAAAGTAAATGTAACTGAAGAAGAGTCTGTTGTTCTGTTCATGTTTTTTCTCCCCTTTGTAAATTATCTCTCTTAAGTGCACGCAACTCTTCCTGTTCAGGCAGAAATGCCATTTCTATGCAATATGGCTCCCTAGGACTGAAATATTTTTTGAGATGATTCTTACTCAGAATAGCTCAACTCTACTGAGGAAAAGCCTGGTAAAACTATCCTGCTTCACTAAATTATTGGAAAATTTTATATGGAATGCTTTAATTAATGATTTGGAGCTAGTTCTGGAAATCTGTTAAGGGGATGGCTTTTATCTGCTGTATATATTTTTTTCCCCTATGGAGAGCTATGAAACCTATGCAGATTAGCAGACCCCCTGAAAAATACCAGTTTATGTAGGTAGAAATAACTGTGTCTTCAGCTGCTAAAATCTCTCAGACCTTGGAGCATTTCTGTGATGTGAGTGTGACCTTACTGCACATGTGCTGTCTTTGCAGAGTGAGTGTGCTGCAGTACAAATTTCAGGGCTCAGGAATCGGTCACACTAGATCTTGAAAGGAAAAGGGGAATCTTCTCCTGTGCTTTGGAGGGTCTTCTGCTGTCACACAAGCAGGGTAGAAAAGGGAAGGCTGAAAGAGCAAATGTACCATATGTCTATTTGAATACCTGAAGAACAGTAATGTGATAAGGGAGATAATTCTTTGCTGAGATGATGATTTGCAGTGAAAGAATCTGGAAACCATAGGGAAGAAGAAGAGGGCAGGTGAAAAAAAAGGCATATTTATTTCTTGAGGAGTAGGAAGGGCTGGGTAAGTATCTAATGAAGGGAGGAAGAGCCTGAGACGAGAACTGGCAAAGGACATCATGGGGATATTTCATTGGTGGCTGTGGGGAACTGGCATCTCGGTCAAGGATGGATAGAGAGACTGACTAGTGGAACTTCTGGGGATGGTTCAGTGCAGACTGGACAGAAAAGGGAGTGACATAGAAAGTGGGACTAGTAGGCAGGGAGGAGGTAAGAGAAGTCTAGAAGAAAAGATGTCAAACTTAGCAAGGGTCTTTGACTGAGTGTCCTGAATCATGGAATTGGGCAGACAGAAGAGGAAAAGAGAAGAGGTATGAGACAAGGAGCCTGAGGTAGGACAGTGACAGAACTGGTGGGACTGAACTTGGTGGAACTGAGCAGAAAAGCCTCTGCAGGCTGAGTGCAGTCTACAGAGGGCAGAGAAAGTAAAATTTACCAAGTCTTCCTACTGTATAACTTTGTGAATCTCTTGATTCACTTGACTTCCTATCTATGTAAAATGGGCTTCTTGGGATAATTTAAAATATTAAATTAGTTCCTGTAACACTGAGTGCTGTGGAAGAGACATTGTAGTAATTCTGTTTATTTGGAGAAAGAGGTGAGTATTGGAGAGAGAAGTCAGATCATGCACTGAACAAAACATAAAATACTGAATAACTGTTCCTTAATTGTTCTGTGCACTGAACAGGGCAGAGGTTCAGTAGAACCATATTGGGTTGTGTGTGTATATATTTATAAGAATGTATGATGTGGTACAGTCTTCATTATTACAAGGTTGCATAACAAAAGTTATACTAGCACTTTGAAGCCTGAATTTTCTTTTTTTTAATCCTTTTTTCAGTTTCATTCCTTTAATACAACTTTTGTGTATGTTACATTAAATGTAATATTAAATTAGTGGTGTAGAGATACTATTAAACTGTGTGAAAATACAGAAACAAGCTTTTGCTTGTGTACTCTGTCTGTCAGTATTACTGTATTTGTGCACCTGGTTATCAGTGTTTTGGAAGTCAAGTACATAATAAAAAATGTATTGACTTTTTTTGGGGGGAGGGGAGGTGTCTGTTTCTGAATATGTTTCATGCTGAAATTTTCAGACAGTATTAGATATAGAAGGACAGCAAGACATGTTTTTGTATGTTTCCACTGTTTATGTATTTCAGCTTTCTGAAATTACTGTGAATTACTTAAAAGTTTGAGGACAAATCTTCACTATGTTTCTTAGTATGACAAAATCAGTGTTGTATATTAATTTAGTTTGAGACATGATTATTTTCAAAATATGGTATATTTCAAATAATTATTCTATAAAGTAGGATAAACTTGGATTAGAAACTTCATTTGCAAATATCACAGGGTTCTGGTGTTCCTGGGGGTATGCAAGTAATGATAGAATAAATGAAGTTGCCAGTATCAGTGACAGTAGTTGCCATAGTAATTAATGCCCTTTAAAGCAGGGCCTGTATCTTTGTGTGTGGGTGTGCATCTGTGTAATGTGTGTGGGATACTTCAGCTGAAGCTCGACTGTTTTGAGAGATCATGTATTGCACATGCAATACTTGAATGAAAATTTTCAGATTCTTTTTCCTATTGTATATAATATTTCTATTTTGTATTTTCATGTTAATCTACCACCTTGAAAAATTTGCTACCGTTAACAAAAAGACTGTTTTTAGTAATTAAAAGAAAGAATGTGTAATTACTTGTTCTCTGAAGAAAGATTCCTCAAATTCCACAGGAGTGTGAACTTTTACCTGGATTTAGAATTGCTTACAAGCAATAGGTAAAGGTGAGTTAACACTGATTAGTAAAGAAGCTACAGGTGCTTGATCAGATCCGATGTTTATTAGACCCTCACATAACTTTAAGACCTGGCTCTTAACATTGCAACAAAATGGTCTATATTATTCTATTCACAATGTAAATTGAGTCTTTGTTATTAGCCAGACAACTTCCAAAGCATCTGCTTACTTAAACATTCAAAAATTGCTGGAGGAAATAATGTACGTAAATACATTCATAGACTCTTTAAGCTTGTCAGATGCTGCTGGACGCTGCAGACCACTCCTGAATTGTCTGTGTTACTCTTGTTGCTGGCTATACCAGTCTTTTGATGTTCTTTCCAGCTGACAGTACCTCAGCATAAAATAGCCATAATGAACCTTGTTCAAAAGTTAGTAGTGTGAGAAATGGAAGTGTAGAGAATACTGGTGAGGCAGAAAATGCAAGTCTGTAGCATGTTGCTGTAAGCAGTGAAGGTGGACAGAATAGGTATGCTTTTCTGTACAGGAAGGGCTCAACGTTTTCATAATGGCAGAGTGATGGTGGCGTGATGACTGAATCAAGAAAGGTTATGATCAGAGAGGGACAGCCATTAGTAACTTCTGTGGGTCTCCATGTAATCTTGGGCTTTACATGTCATATGTGTCACGCTGCTTTCTTCTACCTTGTGCTTTTTGGATGGTGGAAAAAATATATTGTGTTTAAGGACTAATGATCTTGTCTCTTCACATTACCTGCCTTAAGAAATAGATACAATTTAATAGATGAAGAAATGTGTATCTTTAAGCACTTGGATAAAAGAAACCCCCACCCAAATACTGTGAGAAAAAAGGACTTTCACAACTGGTATATACCTGGTTTTATGGCCTCTTCAATTAATTGTTTTATAAATTATATATTCTCTTTGCTGCAGAGATTTTAGTAGGGCTTAAAGATAGTAAATACAAGTGAGATAGTTTCCTGAAGCTTAAGTGCCCGCAGTTATGGTGACAGCTGTCCTGTTAAGGCTTCAATATAGATAGCTACAAACTAGAGAGTGACCAAAGACTGATTAAATGCAGTTCTAACAGCCAGATTCAGCTTCTGTTCTATCATGGATCAAATAAGGCCTGCAGGAGGTCTGTAATGATGTAGCAGCAGGCATGCTTTGAGTTTGAATGGTATATGGTCAGAGTAATGGTAATGCATACTCATAGTGGTGCTTGCAATTGCCACAACTGTACATTCACATCTTACTTCTCTTTAAGTTCAGACTGTTTGTATCTCCAGAAGTGTAACTTACAGAAGCAAACACAAAACATGAAACCAAATTCAAGATTCCCAAGTGTCATGTTGCTTTTTCCTGCTGCCCCGAATGATACATTTTTTCAGTGTAGACTCAAAAGTTACAGTTGTGCTTCCATTTAACTTCTGTAATAATATAGGAAGCTGATTTTTCTCAGAAGTAGAAGTCAGTTTTAGTGGGAATTAAATTTTTTATTTGGGGCATCAGGTGTTTTAAGATCTAGGCTAATCAGGCTTTCCTATTTTTATTTGACTGAAAAAAAAATCCGTGTATGGAGTACTTACATAGTACTATATTCCTTGTAGACTCATTTTAAGGACTTACTCTGTAAAAATAAAAGCAGAATGAAATGGACTTGCAATTTTTTAAAATTAAGATAATTCTAAAGTATAGCATAATGTACCAGGGAATATAATTTTATAGTATATTTTATTTTAAATCGATGACAAAATAGATTATCTTGGGATGGGGATACTTAGTTAAGTCTTACTAAAAATTATTTCATGGTACATTACAAAGACTTGAGAAAGCCACTGTGGATTTGTATTTTTAGTGGGCTCTCCTGAAAGAATGAGTAGAAATTACAGGTGTTAGTGAAAGGGTCTCCTTCTGTTGTACTTTTTTTTATTACACCTCTGTGAGTGTAGTAAATTACCAGTCCAGTAACCTGTTTCCTTATTTTATCTTTTCTTGAGCAAGTTTTATAAATTAATAAAAAGAACCTGTGAACATGTACTTTAAACATCTGTATGTGTTTTGGTTATCCACCACTTACTGATATGTATGCTCATATTTACCTTTCTATTTTCCCTTTTTATAAAAGAATTAATATGTGCCACATCCTAAATTTACTTGTTGTTCAAACTTGTTTTCCTGGTTTGTATTGGTTTTTGTTTTTGGTTTTTTTTTTTAACTTGTATTCATTCCGTCTTGAGGTGGTTTAGTTTCCATTGATTTGAGGTTTTCCTTTGTATTGTGGTTTTACTTATAATATTTTTGTCATGACCATGTTGGAATTTGCCTACATTGAAGACTTTTCTAGGCATATCTACATTGAAGTAACTGCATTCACAGTTCAAAACTACTGTTGAGGGTCTTTTTTTTTAAAAAGTATAGATTTTCAACTCTTATTTTCTTAACAAACTTTGTGTTTAAAAAGTATGAAAAAATCCATACCCACAGATGGTAGGAAGTATCCATATGTGCTTCTATTTAACTGAACCATAGCAGGACGTTTTCTTATTCTCCTCCTGCCTCCACACACTACTTGTTGCATTTAGTGCCTTAATTTCCCTTAGAGAGAAACATTTTAAAAGGTAAGTATCATTTTTATTTCTTCAAACTGTATTGGGTTTTGCCAGCCATCTGTGAAGATAAGGGAATAGACTTGGCATGCGTTGCAGTCTTAGCTGAAAAATTTTCCTATCATTTCCAATATATTTTTTCCCCCTCACCATCTGCACAATAAATGCTCTTATTAAAATTTAAGAAGATAGTGACTCAACAGATTTAACAGCTAAAGAATATTTTCCTGTGGATAGTAAGTGGGCCTTTTTCCTCTTGTGATACCAGAAGTGCAGCACTAGTATTATCCTAGAGAGAAGAAAAATAAAACGAATGCCTAAAATGTTGATACAGAAATGTCTAACTGCTGGAATTTCACAGACACTGAGCAAATAGTTATCACAGGGCAGTTGGTAATGCTCACCCCTGATGATAAACATGCTAGAGATATGGAATGTATGTGTTTATTTTTAATTGAATTGTATCTGAGTAACAATTTCGAAAAATCACAATTTGTTCACTTATTCTCCACCCACCCCCAATCATTATGTTTGTAGCAATTTAGTTTTGCTGAATCCTAGCAAATAACTTGTGCTTCTGCAGAGTGATTAGGATGCTGCACCCCAGTGGCATCTCTCTGCATGTAGTTTCCCTTCTTGCTCTGTTTTCTGATGAGATTTGTATGCAAGTGGCTTTGAACAGCCTATATTGCCTCACATCAGTTTTTCTGATAGTTTTGAGGTTAGTTAGGAGCAAATGTAGGCTTTTACTGTTTTTGCCTCAGTCACGTTGTTATGTATTTGAATAACGTGAAATGTAGCGTTATGCAGTTGATAACTGTAAAGATGCATTACAGTATATTTAAATAGCTGCATGGCATTGCATTTCTACCTGCTGTGCTTCTTTTCCCCTCTTCTTTTCCTGTCCTGGTCTTCAGGCCTGTTGTTGCTTGTATCTTGGTTTAAGTTATAATTCTTGGGCAGATGAAATGCCTTTGGATTTGTTTATGTTGTTATGGGTATATTTCTGAAAGCTCAAAATGTCGGTAATCATTGCAGTAGTGATTTGGGATATGGGGAGAGCAGGAGGATCCCTTAAAGCAAAATTGCATTAAGAATTACAATGCTGATTTCCTTAATTTCATCTTCTGTATGTTGAGCAGACAGAAATATTTTTAGCTCTTTAATTTTGGTATGTTCCTGCAGCAGATGTTTGGGTTTTTGAATTGTCACTAGTGCTTGAGCATCAGTATGTTGGAGGAGGAGGAAACATTGAATAACAGACATCTGTATATTGTAGCGTCTTGCTTCTCAGACCATATGGTTATTGAAATTTTATCAGGATAATCTTTTCACTTAACACTTTTTTTTTTCTTCGTTTTATTCTTTATTTACTGCACAAAAGGGCCTGATAGGTTGATCTGAAAGTCTAAAAGACTTCTATAGTTTTTATGGTTTTTATAGTCTCTTAGCAACTTTGTACCGGTGTTCTGGTTTAACACCAGCCAGCAAATAAGCACCACCCAGCCACTTATTCAACCCCCACCAGTGGGGTCAGGGAGAGAATCAGAAGGGTAAAAGCTACAAAACTCATGGGTTGATATAAAGACAGTTTCATAGGAAAGCAAAGGCCATGCACATAAGCAAAAAAAAAAAGAGGAATTAATGCACCACTTCCCATGGGCAGGCAGGTGTTCAGCCATCTCTGGGAGAGCAGGGCCCATCATTCATCGTGGTTACTTGGGCAGACAAACACCATCACTCCAAACATCCTCCCCTTCTTTCGTCTTCCCCCCACTGCATATACTGAGCATGATGCCATATGGTCTGGAATATCCCTTTGGTCAGTTGGGGTCACCTGTCCCAGCTGTGTCTCCTCCCAACCTCCCATGTACCCCCAGCCTCCTCACCAGCGTGGCAGCGCAGAAAGGCCTTGGCTCTGTGTAAGCCCAGCTCTGCAACAACAGCATCTCTGTATGATCAACCCTGTGTTCAGCACAAATCCAGAACACAGCCCCATACCAGGCACTGTGAAGAATATTAACTCTTATCCCAGCCCAAACCAGCACAACATGATAGAACTCTTGTTCACCAGCTGTTCAAGTTAAAATGCAAACTAGGATATTTCTGTGGCTCACTTTAAAGTAAACAACAATATCTTTAACAGATTCCACCTTGTTGACCAAGGTATTGTTTGCTGTTTTGCAAGAACAAATATTCCACAGGATTAAAGTGCTTAGTTCTTTACTGTAATTTTATTAAATAGTGTTTCTTTTGTATAGAAAATGAAATAGATACGACATGCAAACAGATATGAAACCATTTTATATGAAGTCAGATTAAAAATGTTAATCATGTTTATTGCCTTTTGCAATGAGAGATAAAAGAATGCGTCTACTAAAAATAAGTATTCTCACTCTGGTTTGGATATTGCATAACTTCCGCAGAGTAGCAAGGGTTGTTCTGTGTGTGTGTTCATGCTAATCATGTGGTTCTTTAAAAGCTGGGGAGTAAAAATTTCTCCCTTTCCTCACCCCAGATGAAGTCTGCATACCTAAAGCATTCTTTAGTGTGTATGATTTAAAATCTTGTCTCATATTTTTAAATATTAGTTTAAATATAGTTTAAAGTATTGCTCTCTGTAGGGCAAGTCCTGCTTCAGTTTTTTAATCTGTTGTTAGAGAATGTGCCTTTACAGTTCCATATGACTCTGACAAGTACTTAAGTGTGTCTAATGCTGACTGTTTACCTCACTGTTCTTCTGCTACTCAAGCTGCAGTGCACAGATGAAATCATTAATAATTTGAAAATAGTCATAGTAGGGGCATCTGCAAATAAATACAGTAGAATCCTGTTCTCTTCAGCCTTCTTGCATCCTTTAGTCGTTTATGTGTAACCATTAGATGAAAAAAGAGGGATGAGGACAAGGGCATTTACAGTAGTATTAGTCTACATGTTTAAACTTTTCATTGTATTAAAAAATTCACCCAAGGGTATTGCAAAGTAAAAAAACTATAGTCTGTGGCATATCCACATATCCCTGTTTTGATTTGTGCCCCACTTTGCTGGGCGTTACAAATTAACAACAGAATGTTCCTGGTCTGAAGATACTGTGATTAAAAGAAAACACTTATTGCCTATATTTTGATGTTGCAATGTGCATTTTAGTCATCGGCACAGGACTTGACAAAGTTTGTTTGGTGCTATTCAGCATCTAGGGTATATGTAGGAGGTAATTGTGCTCCATTTTTTGACCATTTCAGAATTCTTAGAAACATCTGTTTACTTTTGAAGCTAGTCAGTTATTTCCATTGAATGTTCTTTTGCGTTGTAGCTGGTTCAAAAGAATTAAAGGAGTTTTCTTGATACCTATTATGTAGACTACTGAAAAAATAAGATTATAATTTTCTTTATACTGGATACTCTTATTTAGGTGTATTCTTTAGTTCAGGGAGCATCTGGATGATGCGCTTAGTCACATGGTTTACTTTTAGGTAGTCCTGCAAGAAGCAGGGAGTTGAACCTGATGATCCTAATGGTAACATTAAATGATGCTGATGATAACCTGATAAGGTTAACCTTAGTGTGTAGCTCAGTATACACACACTTGCTCTCCAAGGTATCATGTAATTGTCTAGGGACTGTTTGCAGAAATAAATGCATTCTGTTGATGGAGCAGAAACAGTGCTTGGAATAATTTCTCAGTCTTTTCTCAGACACATTCATGCCAAAGTGCTTTGTCTTGTTGTTTTCAGAGTTGCAATAGTTTCCAAGTCTTTTGAAGGAAAAACTGATCGAACGGAAGACTGGTATGGAACACAGTACAAGCAAGAAGCAATTTCTGATGAAGTTATTAAGGCATGTTAAAACTTTAATATATTCTAATACCTGCAAATGAATGTCAGTGGAAATTCTTTATCTAATTTTCCATTTAGTTGAAGGGAGAAGTTAAATTTGCTGCTCTACATAGCATGAAAATCATGCAGTAAGTGTGTTTAATGTTACGAGAAGTAAGGATCTTATGTTAGTCTTTAGTTTTCAAATATTTATTACATAGGACAGAAATATTCAATGGTTTTAAACCATGTTGAGTAGCAGCAATATTAAAACATTTTGACCATAAAAGACCTTCAATATACGGTGGCTACTTAAAAATGTAAGCATTAACTTTTAAAAATGTAATAGTGTCTATTACATGTTAATGAACTAATCTGTACTTAAGAATCTTTTTACAACAGTTACATGTAATTGTGTTTTTATTATTTTTGCAACATAGAAAACAGGTGTATATTGCCAGTTAAATGAGATTCTAAAAATGAAAACTCCAGTAGAGGAGATGGGCGAATCCTTAGTGAAACTTGTTATTGTTGTGATCTTTTAAGAAGAAGTGGCTACAGAATATATCTTCCAGCTTCCAGCTGAATTGGACCTTCCAAGTGTGCACTGAAAAAATACTGCACAGAAACGCTTCCTTTAGCTTGATCACACCCATGTTCTTGATGAGAATTCTTCCTGAAGTATTTGCTTTAATACCTTAGTTTACAGTTCCTCGTAGCAGAAAACAGGAGACACAAAACCACCTTTCACTGTACCTCCTCAAAGCACTTCATCCTGCTGATAGTCTACTCCAGCTTGTTTTCCCAGCTATTTCTCTTTCCCAGTTCTCCTGACAGTATTTACACGTAAGGTAGTGGAACACATTTTTAAATATTTTGTTTCAGCATAAACTAAATAAGTCTATATGCATTAGTTAAGCGGAAATTCTGCTTAGCCTCTTTGTTTCTCCTGTTTATCTAGAAATGGCAAAATGCTGACCTGAATGGGAAATTCAAGCTTCCAATGAAGAATGAGTTCATTCCTACAAACTTTGAGATTTTGCCATTGGAAAAAGATGCGACACAGTACCCTGCCCTTATCAAGGTAAACTGTCTGTAACTGTCCTATGTAAATGAATCTGCAAACATCTTGAAAACTGCCCTTCTCAAAGTATGTTAACAACTGATAGAAATAGTAATAAGGCTGTTTATTCAGCAGAAGGGTGACTGCCACTCCTAAATGTTCTTTTGAGCAGTGTTGAGTAAGTCAAGGCTGTAGTCAAGACTATTCTTCTGTAACTGTGTGTGGGAAAAAGTGTGTGATTGCTGGGGAAAAAAAAAGAGAGAGGTGTAAACATGTAAATAAGCGTCACTCCCCAGTCCCCTGGAAGCATCGTTTCATGATCCTAAAGTATTTAGAAAATGTAAGTTTTTCTGAGTGTGTAAAATTTAGAAAAATTTGCTTACTACTGTAAAGCATAGTTATCTTTGCTAAACGCCATCCCTGTTTAGGCTTAGTTGGAGGATAAGTAGGAAAAGACTTCTGCAATTAAATGTTGCGCTTCAGCTTGAATACTCAATTCAGGAATACCTCTTTCACACTAGATGAGTAGAAGTCTACTCTAGTGCAAAGATACTCTTTGGGAAAACATTTGTTCTGCACAGGACGTTCTAAGTCTATACTTGAAGCAATATTATTCATGGAGAAAGACTTTGAACATGTGTTTATGTTCATTGTGAACAACAACCCTAAACCTCAGCCAGGACACACATTACAGCTCTATTAAGTAACACCAGCTGGTGTGCTACAGAAACGTGGTGGTCCTTCAGTGTCTCTGTAGCAGCTTGGTAACTGATCCACACAAAAACTTTGCTTTGAGACTATTACTTTGGAAGTGTATTTGCTTTTGCTTTCTCCTTTCCTTTTAAAATATATTTTCTGAGGTAAAATTGTTTTAATCTTACACACTTGATGAAATACACTTTATCTGTTCTGCCCGATTCTGGTTTTTTATTTTCGTTCTCGTCAACTGTATCTCTGTGCCATTTTCTTTTTGTAGGCTCTGGCATTTGTCTGACTCCACTGCAAAACTTTGCAAGAACTAATTCAGCAAGGATGAGCTGTACAAACCCCTCAGTTTTTCTGCTGTTTTATATCCCTAATTGAGCTTACTAAGAACAGGACTAGTGCTGTGGAAAAAGGGAGGGATAGGAGCATAAGTGCAGGAACAGGATGGCCATTTCCCCTGGCAGCGTGTCACCTCTGTTGTGATGGCGCATCTCGCCCTGAGCAGCCCCCAGGCTGGAGGGCACTTTGGCTATGGGCTGTGGCCCGAGGGCCCGCTGGTGCTGTGCGCTGTAGCTGGTGGTCTCCGGCTGTTGGGTCAGCTCTGCGGTACCGCTGACAGGCTTTCCTGTTCAGCATTCTGTCCCTCATGTAAGACGCGTTCTCAGTGGTGTTATAACAATTTAACAGAATAAAAGACTTTGTTGTGATTTGGCTTTTTAGTATGAGTCGAATATGTGGAGGTAGGTGTGGTATAAGAGACAAGACTCAGTTCTTTTAGGCCAAAAATAGAAGGAAAATACCATGCCAAATCCCTGAGATTCAAAGAAGACCTGCTCAAAAATACAAGAAAGAACAATAATCTTACATTTAAGAGTTCTCTGTTCTTGTACATAGCAATGCAAAGAAAAGGTGTTGGGGAAATAAAAGAAGTTGGAACAGAGAGGGAGTGTGTATGTCACAGCTGTTGTGGGAGAAAAAGCAAGGGAAATCGTTTAGATTCCTGTACCTAGGAGATTATTCTAAAAAATTTTGGAGACAGATCTTTTAACTGATTTCCAAGTGATTTTACTACTTTTTCTAAATATTTTGTATGTGTTCCTTGTTTCAGATGTTACTTTAAAACCAAATACAGTGCACTAATATTTTTTAAATAAAAACAATAATAATGATAATATACAGTTATATTCTTAGTCTAAGCCATGCAATGATTATATGCTGCTCTAGTGCTGCATAATGACACATCTTTTACTGCCAGCCTTAGCAGGGAATTTTGTGCAGCAAACTCTGTATTTGTCTTTTATCACTCCTCTCTAGAACTGTAGTTCCCACTTTGATCCCAAGCTCATTCACTGTGCTGTGGCCATTTAACTGCTTGTTAAGGTGATGTGGTAAGAAGAGAGTCTCACTAAGGATAGAGATCCACAAATGTATACAGCAAAAGTAAGAATTTAAGAGGATAATGCTAAGCTGAGATTTGAAGTGGCGATTAAAATAGCACCGTATATTGCAGTTAAAAGTCAGGTGATGTAACGAAACTTTTTTTCTTGACACAGGACACTGCTATGAGCAAACTATGGTTCAAGCAAGATGACAAATTTTTTTTGCCAAAAGCTTGTCTCAACTTCGAATTTTTCAGGTATGCAATGTTGAGTGTAGCACAGAAATTGCTTTCCAAAAGTTTCTTGTTTGTTGGGAATCTGTATTTCTATGGCAAAAACTTTCTTGCATATATTGACACTGTGAAATATTTGTCCTTACTTTGAATGTGCAATAAGATATAGATAGCAGGAAGTTTCATTTAAATTATGCAGTAATTGAGTGGCAAGCAGTTTGAGGTGCTCCATCTATATTAACAGGAAAAGTTTATCTGAAAATACTCTTAAATTTTCTTTAATGTTTTATTTGCTATATGTGAAATATGCATGCCCATGGGAGCTACATGTTGCAATACTCTTTAAAAATGTGTGTATTTTTACTTTAGTTACTAAATCACAACTATTTTGAGATGTGTTTTCTTTATGAAATGCTATTCTGATAATGATTTTAGGTTCAAATTCTAGTTTCAATTGCATAATGCAAGCCAGTATAAAAAGTGCTTAAAATGTTGGGATTTTACTGAACTGACACCCACGAATTTTTTTTTACTTTTTTTTTTTTTTTAAAGACCATCATTATCTGTACTATGAATGAATGTGTGATTTTCACCCCAAGATACATACTCAAAAGTTATAGTGTTAATTTTGCTCTTACATTATTTTCATCACAGGAAAATTACCTTTCTTTTGTAAGTAAGCATGGCAATGATGGACCTTCTTAATGTTCCTTTCAAGTAATAAATTTCGAACTTTGGAATTAAAAATACTGCTGTCTTTAGAGTGCAGTCATTTCTGTGTTGGACTGCTGAAAGGTAAAAAAACCCTCAGGGGCTTTCCTTTTGCCTAATTAAATGATCAGTGATTGCTGGAAAGGCTATTATGGGGGATCTCATAGATGCATTGTTGAGTCCTTGTTTTGAGGGACCACTTGACATTTTTCTTGCAAAATTTTAGATAGAGATTTTTTTTCCAGGGTGTTTCATACCTTGGTACCGGTGTTGGTGAATTACTTGGGGAAAATAGGTTTTCCGGGAATTTGCTCTTTTGGCTTTTTGAAACCACAGGGCACATTTTACAACTGTTTCAACTTTGGTGTGTCAGGAAATGGAGGATCAAAATGGTAACTGCCCTTCCCTTATTCAGAGAACAGCAATTGCAATTCTTTGCCTTCCTTGTTCATACCTGGTGGCTTTCCCTTGTACTATGTTTAAATAAAATCCAAAATAGGATTTTATCAATGAACACTGAGTTTGTTATACAGTTGTGGTGGTTTTTAAAATCAATTTCAAATGAACTATGGGTAAACCAATGTCTATATCAGTTTGTGAAGGATTAAAAGATAATGATTGATTTTTTTGTGGAGCACACAAAAGTGTACAAGTATGTGCATGTGCACAATATCATAGAATCATTTGTGTTGGAAGGGACCTTTAAAGGTCTAGTCCAACCCTCCTGCACTGTGCAGGGGCATCTTCAGTTGCATCAGTGGTGATGGTCTTTTGCAGTTTGATTCGTACTTTGGTGTCAGTGAGCCCTTTTAAAAACCAGGAGTATTTGAGCTTTGATGGCCAATGTAATGGAATGATTTGCCTCTTTCCTCCTAGGAATGATTACCAGTGGAAAGTTGGCTTTTTCATTGGGTTGGGAGTGAGAGTTCTTTGCTTTTCCTTAAAAATAAGATGGTAGTTGTGTATGAACAGAAGTGAGGAGATTTTGACAATATTGAATATGTCATCTCCAAAAGAAGTTGTAAGCAGGTTTGTCAAGTTTTGATACTTCAAAAAGATTCTTGGTGAATCTCTCTTTTTGGTCATGCTGGTGGTCGTTGAAGGAAATGGTGAAATGTATGGTATTTGTTCATGAAACTCAGTGAAATCACCTGTACCTGTTGTGACCAAATGAATTGATGAAGAAAGCCATCTTAATGACAGGGGTTTTCATAGAAAGTTTTAGCCTCAGTTCTAGATCAGAATTTGAAGGCTGTGCTGCCTTGTAGCAGATGACAAGAAGTTCATACTGCAGAATGCTTCAGTAAGAGAAAAAAGTAGGATTTCTTCTGCCTGCAGCCCTGATCATCATGAATCATAGAAAGAATTCCTGACCCAGATGTTACAGCAGCAATTGTTGTGTAGATGAATTAAGAGGAAGTTGATGATGGTGATTTCTCCCTCCAATACACCGATCCTGTAGGAACAAGGAGTATATGAATCTCTTGAAATTTTATTCCAAAACTGAAAATCCTGACAGGGATCCTTGTCTTAAAGGAACACCACAGTAAAAACATCTGATGTGGGACTTTTCACCCAGCCTAAAAGATGATGATAAGCTTTTGCTTTTTTATGAATTACAACTTAAGAACTCAACAATTATCCTTTTTTAAAAAGGAGGCAAAATAATCATGTAATGTGCTGATACTTTGAAAACTCTATAAACGTAGTTTCAACTCAACACTGCAGTGTTGATTCCAGCTATGTCACTTCCAGCACTTATAGCTCAGTTTGAAAGGGGAAAAGACTAGACTTTGATTTTTCAAATACACTATCAGTGATTGAGTTGTTCTGCTTGAGTCTAGGAAAAAAAAAAGGCAAACTAGAACAGGAGGCAACTCCCAGGACAATGCTGTAATAATTTTCTGTTACTTTTCACTCAAGGATTAATGATTTAGTAGTCATGACTATTTTCAAAGCTCCCTGTTGGCCTTTGCCAGCTAAATGAGTATACAGAATTTATAACTGATACAGACTTAGTAATCATGCAAACTGATTAAATCTCTATTGTAATATCAAAATGGAATAAAATAGAAGTTTGGAGGAAGGCTTAAGGTAACATAGGATTGACCTACATCTTGCTTTGAATTCAGTCTTAATTAAAAAATTCAATAGTAATTGGATTTGCATCATTGGGCATATTGAAATTACTGAGTTTTGGGGAATTCTCAATGTAGGGAGAAATGCAAATAGCAGCCCTTTTGTTTTATTTACTGACCTGTTTGTTTAATCTGGGCTAAAATTTCAGACTATAGCAGGCTCTGCTTCTCTAATAATTTTTTTTAATAATTTTTTTATTTTAAATCTCTTCCTCTGCTTCCTTTCCTTAATCTGAAAGGAAGGAGAAGTCAAGGCCTTACTAAAAACAACTAGGAACCTACCTTTTTAATGTATTTCAAAGTTATCAGCTTATGTGTTGTGGTCATGTGATCTTTGTTTTACTACATTAATGTTTGTATACACAGTGAAATACCCTTCTCTACAGGTCAAAACGTATGTGATAACGTGTCTCTGAATATCACCATTAGTGACTGCTCAGAGAAAATAAATGCAAGTAGTGTGGGTTTGAGTTGTAAGCCATATCCTGACAGCATATTGTTTCAGATACTGCAGATTATTTCTGTAAAATTGATAATGAATTTACAAGGACTCCAGAAGCTTTAGAAATAAGTACTCAATCATAGTGCAAATAACTTCACTTTGCAAATCTTTAAAACACACAGGTATTTAACAATTAGCACAGTTGAAATATGGTTTGAGTTGCTTTTCTCTTTTAGAGAAATTTATCACAGTATTGTTTGTGATCAGATGCTTCTAATGCAACAGTAGGTCTTGTATAGTTGTTGCCATTGAAAAGATAACACAAAAAATTATGGTGCTATGACAGTGGATATGCCAAACTTCTTTCCAGAACTAGACTTGGCATGTACTGTGTATTTTCTTATCACAAATTGCTGATCTCTTATTTTTTGTACTAGAAACCACTTTGTTTTCTGATAGTGTATGAGTGTTAATTAAATTAATGTTCAGTATATGGGCTTTCATATCAGTCTATTAAATTATGTTGCTATATTTAGTTCATTTTACTCCTGGTGAATTCTGACTGTGCAGCCAAGTAAACATAATATGTCTTGATTTATGAGCACAAGTAGAATATCTCTGGAATCTTCAATCTACTTAGCCATTCCTCAAACCGTAAGCAAGCTAAGTAACTATTTTCAGGTATGTTCATATTTGGCTCAAAATAGGAATCCTTCATAATTGGATCCATCAGCATAAAATCACAGAAAATATTGTTTCCTTCAGGTCAAACTTAAAAGGCCAAAAGAAACAGGGAAATAATTTTAAACTGCATATTTTACTTTCAACATTTTCTTCCAGCCCATTTGCTTACGTGGATCCCTTGCATTGTAACATGGCCTATTTGTACCTTGAACTACTCAAAGACTCCCTCAACGAGTATGCATATGCAGCAGAACTAGCTGGCTTGAACTATGATCTCCAAAATACCATCTATGGGATGTATGTAAGTACCCAAATCAAGGAAAAGCTTAGAGCCTTGAAAGTACTTCCACTCATCAACATCTTTATATTGATTTGATGGAAGACATTTCAAATAAAAAATAGAGGCTGTTAGTCCTTTTGATCTTGGTTATTAACCATTCTTTCTTTGATTTGAATTTTAAGTTGAATTTTGTTCAAAGTCTTCAACAGTCTTTCAGTTCACATTCAGCAAATTTTCTTCTTTATTTTTGTATCATTCATGAAATTAATCAGTTGTGAGATTTCTTCATTTAAAAAGGCAACCCTAATCCAAGCTTATGTATTTATATAAGTTTGTCAGATAGCTACTAAAAACTTTCTGACTGATGGGGTAAAAAAACCCTTTCCATGCTATTAAATAAATGGTATACATCAGCTTTCCTGTTCAAGAACTGTTGATCATGAGGCTGCATATACATACTCTTCAGTCACATTTTTTCATCCATTACTTTGTCACTGCTTGAGGTATCAAAGCATTTCTTTTGTTTTTCTTTTTGTTAGTCGCTACATTTATGCTGATCCTCTCCATTGCAACATGACATACCTGTTTATCAGGTTATTGAAGGATGATTTAAAAGAGTATACATATGCAGCACGCCTCTCAGGTTTGATCTATGGCATTGCATCAGGAATGAATGCAATACTTGTAAGTAAGAAAAAAACGCAGGAGGAAATGAAACAGCTTGGGAGTTGTTGAGCTTGGAGAAAACATTTGACTTCTGCATTTCTAAATGAGATGGTTAATGGATTTTTTTCTGTGCATATATCTCATGAATTAAAGGCAATGCAAAGCTGTATTTTTTCCTGACTGACCTTTTTAAGACTGCAGTGTCTTGTGAACATGCGTGCAGTGCAATTGTTGCATTCTGGTTCACATTTTTACTTGCTTGCATGGTAATCTGGAAAGTACTGTTGCTGGTTTCTGGATAAAAAGATTAAGTTTTCTGTTGAATGAATCTCAACCTTACAGGTTTGGTTACAATTCCCTAATTCTGCAGTAGTGAGCTATGGAAATGGATTGTGCATGTGTTCATTAGAATGCAATGCTGGATATTTATGGCTTTTCCCTAGTGTTTGTTTTTATTATGTGTTTTATAGTCTGTTTTAAGGTGCTGACAATACTTGGTAAATACTGGTATTATGATAAATGGTTATTTCTTACTAATATTCTCCTAAGAGATTTATGATGGGAGATTTTAGTAGTCTGTCTGGAAGTTCTATTAAAAGCTTTTCTTAACCATCATTACATACCAGAATGTATTTCAAAATTTCCTGTAGAAGTATTATTTTTCAGAGCATCTTAGTAAAAGAATATACTGTGTATGGTCTGTATGCTTTTGGCATGCGTGTGTGTTGCAATTTCTTTTTTATCCAACACTAATCTCATTTCCTTGTAGCTTTCACTTGATTTACTACAAACGTGGTTATCTATTCTCAATTAAAAACTTGCTGATGTTTCTGTGGTCAGGATTAATTCCTTTAAAAAAAATAAGTGTGTGTAATTTTCTTAATTTTTTAGTCACAGTTTAAAAGTTTAGGGTTATTTTTAAGTACTGAAAACTTGTAATCTTCTGGATTGTGAGAAATTTTATGATTAATAAGCGTAACTGTACAGTGTTGATGCTTTAAGCAAGGGCAGATGCTACACTGAAAGCAGTCACCCATGGTGATTGTTGAACACTTTGGGTTCCTATGCTAATTTAGGATACCAGCCTGTGTCATAAATCCATGTGCGATAGCTTTTTCTTCAAATTCATGGTTTAACTATGTTTCAGCAAGCATAGAAGAAAAAATTTTTCCTACTGGAAAGCAGGAATTCACCTGTATGTTGATTTGTGTTCTAAAGTTTAGTTTGAATAATTGAAATGGCACAAATCCAGTCAAATTCCCTCTTTGAGATACCAGCTTTTGAAGTTTTTTCCCCATGAAAAAAAGGCCTTCTAATGTCTTTTTTTTTGCAAGAGAAATGTTCTGTAGCTTGGTGGAATCATAGTAATTTTTATCTTTTCTTGTAGTACTGTTCACTTGCACTTATGTAAAGTATTTTTTGATCAACAACATAAACATGAAAAAAGATTGGAAGTAATTTGGAGAGAATATTTTAGAAAGTTGTGAATCTAGACTTCATTACTAAAGTGAGAAACCGTATCAGTACTTGAAATGTATGGCATACTGACTAGACTCAATATTGTAATCAATAAAAATCTGTATTCTTAGTACAATTTGCTTAAATCAACATGAAATGATGTTAATTCATTTATAACTCCTGAGCAAATGTGTGCAATATTATATTCATCAGTTAGTTACCTTTTGATGAGCTAAAGGGATTTAAGAATGAGTTAATGATCAATAATGGTGAATTTAGAGAAAGTATTGAAAAGCGTATTGCTTACTGAATTATACAAGACTTGGTAATTGTTTTATTCTTTGATCTTCCACATTTAAAGCAAATTATGCCTTTTTTCCATAGCTCTCTGTAAAAGGTTATAATGACAAGCAACATATCTTGCTCAAGAAGATCATTGAGAAAATGGCTACTTTTGAGATTGATGAAAAACGATTTGAAATTATCAAGGAAGCGGTAAGCTGCATGAGAAATCTAAATTGTGGAGTAATTTAAGATTAAGTGCTTGATACAAAGTCTGGGGACTGACTATCTATGGAAATAGACATTCTGCCTTATTGGGACTTCAGAAGCTTTTTCCTTTTGTCTTTTTTTGTGGCCATAAGTGTTTATATTACATTCTTTGGCTGAAAATAACTGGCCCTGTCATCTTCTTTCAGTCAGTCTTTCCTTATGATGTATCAAGGGATTGCAGCTGCTTGTGACAGGAGTAGAAATCTAAACTGGGGGGGGGGCAAATCTCAACTTTTATATTCCGTTTTACAAATTGGAATGTTTTCAGTGGGACGTAGTCATAGAAGAAGGGGGAAATGGATGAAGGGGGAAAGAAAGTGCTGAAAAGATTTGCAGCATTTCTTCTCCCCAGATGTGTCTTGGCTCCTGGGCCAAGATCCTTGGTACAGAGGTAACCAGCTGGTTAACACGTGCTGACTTCTAGAACTCAAATCAGATGGGGAGACTGCAGTTTTCTTCCCTCATGTCCACACCAAAGAGATAAGGGAGATAGCAGCTGCTGGCTTGTGTTTGGAACAGACAGAAGGAGACCTCCTCAACACCTTCAGGCTCCCTGTTTGTCACTCATGTGCCCTGAAATTAATTACTTTTGTCCTATACTGGAAGTGCTTCCAACTTGCTAAAACTATTAGTTTGCACTTCCCAGTTCCTCTGGTGGAGGAAAAAGGTTTTTCTTATTTTGTAAAGGTGCAGCTGGACTAGAAAAGAGTATTTTTGGAGAAGCTCCCTAACTGTTCTCTCATACCGCCTTCATGCAAAGAATTTTCCAGATGCTCCTGTTTTTGTCTAAGTCAGCTGAAGAAAGCAACTGGGAGAAAAATTTTTTATTAGCTGTATTCTTCCACCCCTAGTCAGCCATTATAGAATGTGTATCTCCTGGGTAGAGCAACTTGATCTAAGTACTTACTTAGGTCTAACTGAAGTAATTTAATTTTCAGTCATTAGTTTTATGCTCATTTCAACTGTCTTAATCGTTGCTGCTTGGTCTGAAGGCTCAGAAACCCATATTATTACTGAGGTCACTTAACACAATTTTTTAGCAGGTCTAACAAGCAATGTTCGTGATATCTGAAATGTACCTTTTGATGGTACCCAGAGTTGAGAGTGCAGTGTTAATATTTTATGTTTAAACTCTATTTCTGAATTTATAATCTGAGCTTAATGATTTTGTTTTAGTACATGAGATCACTTAACAACTTCAGGGCCGAACAGCCTCACCAGCATGCAATGTATTATCTGCGACTCCTGATGACAGAAGTTGCATGGACCAAAGATGAATTAAAAGAAGCTCTAGATGGTAATGTTCTATCACTTTTAAACTTTATTATTTTAATTTTTTTTCTAGCAGAAAATGTCTTACTAAACTAATGAGGATATCTGTTGACGCATTTTATGCTCTGCTCACTATTCAAGTGAAGCCCCTGCAGTGCCAGACCTGAGCTGATGCTGGTCTTGCTGCATTTGTGCTCCAGTTTCAACAAAGTATAGTACTTCAGGCCAAAAGGCATCAAATGGCAAAACCTGCAGGTGAAAGTTCAGGCAAAACTTGGAACAGCTTTGTGAGTATGAGCCTGGGTCCCTGAATCCAGTGCTCAGTCAACACTGATAAAAACATTTGGCTTTAGTTGACATCTTGCAGATACATTGGAGTGTATCTGCATTGTACTTCCCCATGTGCAAACTGTCTTGTTCTTTCCATTATCAGGGAAACATAACTCATGTTCTGTAGATAATAGAGAGCTGTAGCTAATAAAATAAAAATGAGTAATTTCTGCGTGTATTAACAACAATAATAAAGAATAAAGAAAATTATGGATCTTAACAAAGAGCAGGCACCCCAATATATTTGAATGAAGAAGAAATTTCACATTAAGAGATTTAATTGATTTTTAAGGGCCAGGTGGAGTGGGCTCTGAGCCACTCAAGGTCCACTGGAAGATGTCTCTGCCCATGGCAGGGGGCTTGGAACTAAAGGATCTTTAAGGTCCCTATGATTGTAGTAATAGCTGAAGAACTTTTCCCTACCTGTATTTTACTGTGTTGTAACAAAGGCAAAAATATCTTGTGATATCTTCTTGGAATACACTGAGACATTCTTTTCAAGAAGAATATCTGGCTTTTGTATTCATTTGAGGGTATGGATTCAGAATACATATCCACAAATGCCCTATCCATTCAACCATCCCTCCTCTTTTATTCCACTGATTCTGTATGTTAGACTTACACTTTGCATTTTATATGAAAACTGCTTTGCAAGGACAGGCTACCACAGAATGTGTGTGTATGTGTTGTGCATGTGTGTGTGCTGGGTTATATTGCAAAAATATTTTTCTGTGTATTGTCTGTTACAAAGATACTATCAAAACACTATATGTGAGTTGATCTTTTTTTAGTCTAGGTGGTAAATGCACAGTGTGTTGCTTGAGTGTTATAAACTACATGCTGCTTGTTTAGTTAATAACGAAGGCTTTTCCTTGGAACACCACCTGAATGATTGCAGCTGTTTTCTTTGGAGAAATGAATGTTTGTTCAGCATGATTGGAAAGAAGGTTTTTGTTTTTCTTTTTTTGGAATCTGGGTCAGACAGCATGTGAATTCTAAGTGAAATAAACTATATGATGAGTGCTGCTATTTAGACCTGGAAGCATTCCAGTGTTGCATTTTTAAGGAGAGATTCACTTCTTCACAATGATGGGTTTCTCCTCATCTAAGAAATGCACTGTATCTAATTATGACTTAGGTACTTGTTAATTTAAAATACATGTGAGTGATTTAACTGTCTAAATATCTATTCTAGATGTCACCCTTCCTCGTCTCAAAGCCTTTATAGCACAACTGTTGTCACGGTTACACATTGAAGCTCTTCTCCATGGCAATATAACAAAACAGGTTGGTGTGATACTTCTTTAATAAAACTATTTATTTAAAAGCAGCATAAAAAATGGAAGACTAATTTAATCTTCTCAGATCTAAAAAGAAGTTTTGCCCAATGTGATTTCATAGTTTAACTTTGCACTTTTTTTATTTTTATGGAAGTATCAGTGTAATTTTTTCCACTTTACATTTATTAGGCTAAGTCCTGCTCTTATATTGCTCTTGGAAATTGAATAAAAAACAACTTCAGATCTAAGTATTTGAAAGTCTATGTTACTTGTTATCACAGTGATCAAGCTGAAAAAGGAATGATGTGCTGCTGATCCCGGTTTTTTCCATTTAAAACTTTCAGACTAACTAGCAAGGATTTAAGAATCTAGTATCCTTGCAAATTAATACTCTTCACACATAACTAAACAGGAACACTGGACCATAAAAACAACAAGCGTCCCTTTTACAAGGAGTAAAAGTCAGAAAATGTTTGTTTTGTGTTCCATTAAAATAGTAACAGTTTGTATTTGCATATGAAATCTAACCAAATATTTGAATATATGTACCAATAAAAAAAGTAGTACTTTTTGTGTATGTTTTTGCCTTCTTTTTAGTAAGGCTTGTTTGCAGTATTTCTATGTTAGAACAACTCTGGGATACTTGACTAGCAGGAGATGTCATAAACACTGCTAATGACTGCTGAATGTATGGAGAAGAAAGTTAACTAGTAAGGAGGGGAAAATAAAAGTATGGAAGAGCTAATTAGATGGATAGACAAAATTTTCTTTTTCAAATATGTCTCAAAAATACTTTAAAAAAAATTTATTATATTCTTCATGCAGAGAAATGTAAGCATAGTCTCTTTTTCCTTCTTTATTTCTTACACATTTGTGTATGAAAGTCAGTTCCTTCTGAAATAGAACTGAATGACCAGATTTTTTTAGATTTTCATGATGATACAGTTGTATCAGAGAAAAGCACTTTAGTTGGACACAATTACAATATCCCTATTTTCTATTCCTCTCTCACAGCACCATCAGTAATTGGCCAGTTTTACCCTACTGTTAGGTACAGAATAACTAATGATCACTAAAATTCCTCTTATGTTTTCTTTTCCAGGCTGCATTAGGAATTATGCAAATGGTTGAGGACACACTTATTGAGCATGCTCATACAAAGCCACTCCTTCCCAGTCAGCTAGTGAGATACAGAGAAGTTCAACTTCCTGACAGTAAGTTAAATGATTTATTTCCAATTTTTTAGTACAGATTAAATTGAGATTCTCCTTGCTAATGACATTTAAAAATATGTATTACTCTGTTGCTAGGAGTGTGTTTTGAAATCAGACTTACTTCAGATTATTTTAAACTTAAAATTCAAAAATATAATTAGGGTGTGGTTTTGTTAATAATATTACATACTAATACATGACCTTTATATTTTACTTGAAAATTAGTTTGATTTCATTTTTAATTTTTGTATGTAAACTTGACTTCTTGGGAGTCGGAACTAGGGGATCTTGAAGGTCCCGGCCAGTCCAAACCCCTCTGTGATTCAGTCCTAATTCACTCATTACGATTTATGGAAATAAGAGCCCTGTCCCACTCTCTGCTACATGCAGTATACACATTTGAATAAACACCATTCTTTGAGCATCTTTGAGTATTAATTGACCATTCAGCAAAAGGCTGTTCTGAATGACTCTTGCTGTTTTGAGGAAACTAAAAGCTCTTAGACAACTTTTTTTTTTTTTTTTTACAAATACAAATTCTTTTGATCTTGTAGTGTTTTATGATTTTACTTCTGTGGTAAAAAAAGTATATATAAAAGAAAAGAGGTTCAAGATATTGCTGGGAGTGATTGCGGATTTAGCTATACAGCCAAAGCAGATTACTCATAGCTGGTCATCTGCCTGTGGGAACTATCATAACATGCCTTACAAGAAATTATTGGTATTAAATGTGGAATTATTTTTAATGTTCATGATAACTTCTGACAGATTGTCTTTAGAAACTGTTTACATAGTAGAGGTAATACAGAATTTCACCCCAGCTCCAAAAATATTTGCTCGAGGAGAAGCAGCCAGTTTGTGTAGTTGCTGATATGCTCAAACTGTGACATTTTGATGTGTTAAAATAATACATTCTTTTCTTGTTTCATGAAAAGTATGCTGTTAGTGGAAATTCTGCTTTAACAGACCTAAACAATTTGTTACAATTCCCTTCTACAACTGATAGACAGTTATAATTTTAATTGTGGACAGTAAAAATGTACATTTTTATGAACTTAAAGGTTTTAACTTTGTCTTTTAGGAGGTTGGTTTGTATATCAGCAGAGAAATGAAGTTCATAACAATTGTGGCATTGAAATCTATTACCAGACAGACATGCAGAGCACTTCTGAGAATATGTTTTTGGAGCTCTTTTGTCAGATTATCTCAGAACCATGCTTCAATACTCTGCGCACTAAGGAGCAATTAGGTGAGTTCTCCGTAGGGATTGTGTGTGTGTATGCACACATGGATGCACACTCATACACTCACAAGAGATGGGATGAGGGGTTCCTTCCCTGCGTACTGAATGCCATTTAAAGGGCACTTGGTAAATGTAAATCATCTTAACTGCTGATGACTCAAAAACGTGTTACTGTGCACAGAGTCTAAAATGAGAACAAGCACACATGATTCTTAAGGTAAGTCTGAAATACCTGAAACCAATTGTGACTACAAAAAAAGTTTGATCGTTGTGGAGAAAACTTCATATTAGAACCTTTACCAAAGGAGATTGGATCAGTTTCCTAAATTTTCTAGATCTTAAAGAATCAGTAGTGGTTTGATCTTTTCTGCTTGTGATCCTACTTCCAGATGCACTTAATGATTCATAGAATTATAGAATCATTTAGGTTGGAAAAGACCTCTGAGATCATCAAGTTCAATTGTTAAACTCTTAAGCCCAATCCTAGGAATATGGCTGGCTGGGTAATGGTGAGCTACCATGTTGGTGGAGATGTAAATACGTTTCTGGCTTTTTAAGAACACAGCTGTTCATTGATAAGGACAGGTGATTGTTCCTGAACCAGTAAGACAGAACTGGTAAGATTATTCCAGAGTAATGAGGAGAGAGAGAGAGACTTTGCATGACAGTTCACATGATTGAAATACTGGTGAGGAGGAGTAGAGGTTTTCCAGAGGTGAGAAGCAGGTAAATGTCTGTGTGATGACTGTGAACTACCAGGGATGTCAGGCAGGATTAGACTTCTTATGTGCAACAAGCAGAATCAGCCATAAGATATTCATCATAGGAGTTTTAACCATCTGTGAATCTGCTGAAAATAGGAGAGAATCCAGGTTACTTAACAGATTTTTGAAAAGTGCTGGTGGCAGGTTTTGTAGAAAAGTTGGAAGCAGCAGGTAAAGAGTAGGGGGAAAACAGCGAGGAAGAACTGTGTATGTTCAGCGCTGCATAACTGCAGAGGAAAGACAGTAGAAGTACCAGCAAAATTCACTAAACTTCATGGAATTGTTAATAAGATCACTTGAGAAAGCTTAGGGAAAAAGGAGTTAGCAGTTTGCTAAACAGCAGAAGTAGTAACAAGAATCCTTTCAATAAATGCTTTAGCAGTATGAGAAAGTAAAAAAGTTGGCAATAATGGGAAAAAATGAGAATGTTTTAGGAGGCTCTATTAGGTTTCATTTCAAATGTCAACTGTGACCAGATGATTTCCAAAATAAACAGGAAAATTATAGATGAACTGGGTAAATTAAAGAGTTCAGGTGTGATGAACTCTACGTTCTATTATAAGGAATAAAATTATGAAATCCTGGAATTAGAAGTCTTATAATGATGATAGATGAGGTACTGGAAAAAATAAACATGGGTAAACGATATGTTTCCTTAAAAAAAGGAAAGATAAGAGCAGGGAAATGACAGATTAGTCAGTTTAAACTAATTCTGATTTCTGAAAAATATGGAGTAAGTTATCAGACTAGTTCTAAATTCATAGAAGGTAACTGAGAGACTGTTACTGGAATGCCTGGGTGGAAGTGCCACACATTTGGATGCAGGACCCTGGAAAGTCATGACTGGAAAATAAAGAACAGTTGATTTGAAAAAGGGTTCTTCTACAGAGCTCTATTGTGATCCAGTGTTGTTTGGTATTTTCATCAAAACTAGAAGATAGAAGAGTGAGTATACTTACTAAATCTTCAGATAATACTAAGCTGAGAGAGGCTGCAGCTGTGTGGGAAGATAGAATTTAAAATTAGTTTGACATTTTGGAAACATGACTTGAATGAAGATGAAAGTGCAGTTTGTTCGGAAGAGTTTGGCAGGAACAACCAGTGGCACAGATACAAGCTAGGAAGCCACTGGCTAGGTAGCAGTTTTATAGCAAACCCTACAGGGTACAGTGGATCAGAGATGGGACATAAATCAGCAGTGTTGTCCTGCTGTTTAAAATGCTGGGATGTATAAATGGAAGCTTTCAGGATGCTCTCACAGTAATACTCCTAAATTGTTCAGGTTAAAAACTTGGAAATACTGTATCCAGTTTTGTTGTGAGCATCAGGGAACTATGAGAAAGCTGTAAAACAACATTTAAAGGAAATGTGACCGATTTGTTATTAAAAGAGGAGAAGACTGAAGAAGGGAGTAATTCAGATTACCACATGCTGCAACAAAAACGAAGGGATTGGTACTTTCTTTTTAGCTAATTGATGAGAATTAGTGGTCTTACACTGTGGCAAAGATAATTCAGATGAGATATGAAAAAATAGTACATTTCTAGTGTTGAGCCTAATGAAGCACTGGAGTACAGTTTAATTTCCAGAAACCTAATCCTGATGACAGAATTGGTTTTGTTTTGTCTTGGTCTGCTTCATCTCCTCCTTGCTCATCCCCTGAACTGGTATTTACCTCAGTGAAATAAGGATGTTTAAAAAAAGAAAACAACCAAAAAAACCCCGCCACACATGTGGCATATTTTGAAAACATGCATTATTTTATTTATAATACAAAATTAAGTTAGCATAACATTCCATTCTTGTCAAACACTGTGTTTGTCGTACTTAATGCTACAACACGGGATTTGTTTTGATTTGTGGCTGTTCTTGTTTTGCCAAGGTTACATTGTGTTTAGTGGTCCACGTCGGGCAAATGGCATACAAGGACTGCGATTTATTATCCAATCTGAAAAGCCCCCACACTATTTAGAAAGCAGAGTTGAAGCGTTCTTGAAAACTATGGAGAAATGCATAGAAGATATGACAGAGGAGGCCTTCCAAAAGCATATCCAAGCTTTAGCAATTCGTCGTCTAGACAAACCAAAGAAGCTGTCTGCAGAATGTGCTAAGTACTGGGGAGAAATAATTTCCCAGCAGTATAACTTTGACAGAGGTAAGACAAATGGTAATTCCTTTGAAACTGGATGCTGTAGTTTGGCTACTCTGGTGGCTGTTGAGTGTTACATACATTCGGGAACAACTTAAACTTCTACATAGCCTATACATAGTTTAATATGTACTCAACAGATGCATTCAAATACGCTCTGATATTCCTGGCAGTACACATTTGTATGAACCCTATTCCCCTTCCCACTGTACAGTTCTTCTTTTTGGTTGATGGAAGAGGCATCAGCAGGTATCTTAACTGACATGCAACCTGTCTCAGCTTAGAGTAGATTTGAAGAGACATTTATTTTTTTTGGTCTTTAATTTATGGTACTTTGAAGATCATAAGCTTGTAGAAGGCCAAATGAGATCCAGTTTCTAGTGTTTTTACTGAAAATGGGCTGACAGTTATCTGGAATGTGATCCTACATAATATTTAAGTTGTATTTTTCCTTTTTCATAATTGTTAAAGATTTTTAATCCAGAATTCTGAGATACATTAAGTAATGCAGTTTCTAACATTAAAAAAAAGAAAAAAATCAGTTTAGGTACAGTCAGCTTTTCCTCACATTTTCGTGTTTTGGCTCTTATTCACAGCTGTATTTTTCTGTCTTCATGCATAATGTTTCCTCCATAGAACTCACTCTTTATTCTGTGACTTCTCTTCTGCTTTACATGCACCACATGGACTTTCCACAATAGCAAATACAGTTCTTTTTGCTTGATAATGGCTCACTGAACTGTTTTAGTAATGACGAATTTTGACTTGTCATCTAGCTTGGTCTAGAGAGAATGAGAGCTACTGACAAGGTTTCATGCCTGGACATAAGGAGTGGTGTGGAAACTTAACCCCTCAAGTACTTTTTTTGTGTCTGATGAAATAGTTCAATTTTTCTCTGCCTTAAGTGTTTCTGTTTTTACCATACTTGGACCAATATTATCTCTCTGGAATTCCTTACTGCTAACAGTAGCCATATATTTCATATCTAAATTCCACCAACATTACTATTTCCCTGACTTTCATATCTTTAATTCCCCTTTGCCCACTAGTGATTTTATGTAATTAGTGACTATAATATGACTAGAATTGTCAAAATCAGATACTCGTATTCCAGCCTAAAGAAGTAGAAGGATTTTTTTTCTTCACATTTTTATGGTTTTCTTTTTACTACTTTTAATGTCTCCCAAATGTTATCTAATTTTTCAGACTGTATTGTTGAGGTTTTTATTTCCTTTATATGGAGCTTCATATTAATTATAACCTGTTTTACAGACTTGTTAGCTGCCTGTTTGTTCTCTTGCATGCATTTCTTCCTTGATCTTCCTGCTCACCCTAAGAAAAGCAAGCATGCCTACAACAAAAAAACATTTGTGCTTATGCAACAATGATACTAGATGATTAATTCATGACAATTTAATTTATATGAAGTAATGTAGCAACCAAGGCAGGTTGGCCCCAGATCTCTTTAAGATGATTGCTCCTTAACAGGTATGATGTAGGCACCATTCCTTACATTTATTTAAAAGTACATCTACCTTTCTGTTTCCTAACTGTGAATTAAAGCCATCTGCGTTAGAAATGTGTAACATTGATTCAAAGATAATATACAAAACTAGGCATACCTATTTTAGCTACTGAATATCCTACAGTGCAGTCAGTATTCTTCAAACATGCATTTTTTAGTAAGTCCAATCAGACTTACTGAAGTATAATTTTCTGCCAAGGTTCCAGTGACAGTTCTAGTGAAGCAAGTATTAACTTGAAAGATAACAATGAAAAGCATAACATTTGCAGTCAATTACAGTGTCTGAATTTAAAAGAAACATACTTTGAATTAGTAGTGTGCTAATAATCAGCTGTGATCTGCAGACTTATTCTAATTTTTACTGTTGTTATGCAGATAACATTGAAGTGGCTTATCTAAAGACCCTGACCAAGGATGATATTATACAGTTCTACAAGGTAAATTAGTCATGTCATTAAAATGTTACTTGGAAAGAAAGGTAGGTACGTCTGAATCTTATCTATGCAAGTTATGAAAGAATATACTGACACCTATTTTACGTAGATGATATAATTGATGCGGGTACCTTAATAATAATAATTTTATTTCCTGACTACTATGTAGTTTAATGGCAACTATAAAAATTGTGGAGAAGGATTGTGTTTTGTTGTGGTTTTTATTTTTTTTTCTTGCCAGCTCTTATTTTACTGTTGTTTAATTTATCCTTTTTTATGGATGTAAAATGTGCTGCTCTGTGACCAAGCCTGGCCAAAATGTGCTGCTCTGTGACCAAGCCTGGCCAAAATTGCACATTTGTTCTTTTATTTTTTATTTCAACCAGTAAATGTTTCAGCCTATTTTGTGGGCATGAATTGTGAATAAAACAGGTATTTTGAAAGCTTTGTTCACTGTAAGTGTCAGTGGGGTTTTTTCTTCCTCTAATAGTTGGGCAGCGCAAAGGAACAGCATCATGATGCAGTAATTGTACATTGCAACTCAGCCTGAAGTTGCTAGATAGATACCTAATATGAGCAATGGAAATATTAGGGGGGCATCTGTTCCTGTCATGCCCATGTCATTTCCCCCTCCAGATATAAAAAAATAGGGTGTCATTCTTTCTGTTTTGCAATATATCATAGGCAGTGATATTTCACTATATTGCCAAGTGCTTGTAGTGTTTAATACTTACGGAGGAGCAAGTAGCTCAGGGAGTACTTTTGAAAATGAGCAACTTAATGCCTTCAGAATTTATTCTTGGATGGAAAAATTTCTGTCTATGAAGAAGCATGGGTATGTGTGTGTCTATATTCTTTTTTTCCTCTCCTGGTCAGAGAAGGGTAATGTCTTTCAAAATGGTTTGTCTTTTGTACTCTGCATTATCCTTTTCACTGTCCAAGGTATTTTTTACAGTCTTGTCTATTTTTATGAGAGTTAGTTCTTCATGCTTAAAACTGATTATTACTTATGTGATACAGTGAACGCTGACATCTTTGGGCGGGTTTTTTTGGTTTTAGATATGCAGCAAATACAAACTCAGTAAATGGAATTTCAGTACCTGTTGTTTAATAAATAACTTGAATGTGTATACACATTCTGGTTTTGTAAGAATCTATATTATTTTGCTGACCCCAATGCTCAGTACATGATTATGCAGCATTCCAGAGGAGAAATAACCAGCTGGCTTGGTGGGCTAGTCCAGCTGAGTTTAATAATTGTGTTCAGCATGATGTGCTTCCAGAGGGCTGCTAGGGATAGAAAATTCTACAGAGATTTTAGGTTGCATTCCTGATACTGTGACAATTAATGGCTGAATTTCTAATATTTACGGTTTTTCTGACTTCCTAATGGTACATGAATTTCTTAACTTGATTGTAAAATGATTCAGAGTAGTGTATGGATGACTTTTAATAATATTTGAAGGGACATCTCAGAATTCATCCCTCATTTTAAAGCTTAAATTAAAATTTAAACATTCTCATTCTTTTTACTGTTTTAAAATGTCTAATTGATAGTTCCCACACCCGAGGAAATTGATGTTTTTTACTGCAGGTGCTGTTGGCAATAGATGCTCCCAGAAGACACAAGGTATCAGTACACGTCCTTGCGAGGGAAATGGATTCCTGTAAGTATTGTGCTGGATATAGTATTTAATCAATTCCTGTTAAAGTAAGTCATAGCTGGAGATAGCCATGTTATATGAAACAAATGCACTATAAGAAAAACTCAGCTTTAGAGGTTATATACCTTTCAGAGGCAAAAGTATTTCTTTTTATAGGTTTTTTTTCACATGGGTGCTTCAGGTGTTTCTGGTTGATATTTGTGACCGAGTTGCTTAGCCATTCAGAAGTACATTGATATTAAAACAATATATCCTAAAACAGCACTTCAGTTTTCAACAGCGTATTTTAAAACAGACATAAAACTCTGTAATACTCCTATAAGGAGAAAAATCAACTCAAAATTAGAATTTGCAGTTATCAGTCCCATGTGGGGGTTTTTTCTGACAAGCAGTGAACGTCCACAATATTATTCAAACACCCTCAAAGTGGAAAAAAAACCCTGAAACAAACAAAAGCCAAAACCTCTGGGAATATCAAATATTTTATTTAAACTTAAGAAGGTCAGTGGTAATTTAGGTTTTATTTTTAAATAATAAAGATTAGCTGTGCATTGTAAACTGTATTGTTCCATTTTAGAATTCTGGTAGGGAAAGGTTAAAAGTGTTTCTGCTTAATAGGAATAAACTGAGAGGAAGAACTTCTAAGTTATTTTGTGCAGATTTTTCACCAGTTTATACTGGACTTAAATTCCAAAATACATCTGGTTGCAAAATCAAGGGTATTATAGACTTGTTTGTAGTACAGGGAGAAGCAGATAGCTGTGTGCATGTCATGAAACTCCTTCCAGCCTCAGAGAGATTGACTTATGGTGCTGCAGAAACTGTAATTCTGCAACTGAGTAAGGAAGACTTGCTTCAAAGCGTCTTTCCAGTTTTCCTGACTAGTAACTGCTTAATAGAAATAGTCCTCCTATCTGAAGGAAACTTTTTAGAGTCTAGTAGCTGTATGGCCGGAATGGTTTATTTTTCGCTTGGAATGGTAGTGGTTACTCTTACAGAGATTATAGTAAGTTACTCTCTCAACATACTCCCCATTTAATCTGGCATTTGGCCTCTCTTCTGCCATGAAAGAAATTGAGGAAGTTTGGGAGAATTGGAGTAGGGCGTACATGGAGACAGGCAGGGAAGACTTTGGTTACTATCCAGAGTTTTGGTACCTGGAGTAACCTCCGTGCCTTCATACCCATGTCCTTATCAAAAGATGTGCTGTTCTTGCATTGCTTGTGTATGTACCACTGGCATGTGCTACTTTTCTCATAATTTGTACTGGGAAACAGTTTTAAGTATTCATTGATCAGTAGATTAGCAATTTTTAAATCTACATTCTTTTTATGTATAAGTAAAATGAATAAAAGATCATGTTCTCAAGTCAAATCACGGATTAAGTTCTGTATTTCTAAAGACAGCCATGGAGTATAAAAGCAAAACGTTTAGAAAATGTTTGTTAGCAATACTTTAAAATTAAAAACCTGTGCTTTATATAGATACCTGTCTTATAAGAGAAAACAGTTTATTATGTAAAAGATACTGATTACATTATGGCCCTGAATTAATTTTGTTGATGTTAAATAGGCCCTGTTGTTGGAGAATTTCCATGCCAAAATGATGTGAACCTGGCACCAGCACCACCACTACCACAGGTAAAGAGAAACACCACACAAAGAAATGCCAGGCTGTACTGTTAATCTAGAGGTTTAGTATCACAGAATATAAGTTTATAGGGAGAAACAAACTTCTTGAAATTCGTGCTGTTGTGGGGCTGATGTTTCAGCTCTTTTCTACATGCATTGTTGTCATCACTGTGTACAGGCGTTTTTCCTGATTTTTGTTTTTAGCAGTCTGTTCAAGTTACCTGTGTTCCTTCCAGTCCACTGAAGTGAAAGCTAATAGTAGTAGTAAACTCTACTGAGTATCTGCACTATGGAGTAAATACAGATGATTATTGTCTGAAAATACTGATTGTATATGCTCAGATGTATCAAATGTCAAGAGAAAGATGCATATGCATAAAAATTTTTTTTCATCTTTGTTTAAAAAGCCCAAATAACTAACCCCCCACCTCAAAGCAATAGCCAACTGTCTGGTCATTTTGTTAAAGTCTAAATATTAATGCACATTCCTGTCCATATGTAACCTGTGGGGGAAATTGTGTTCATATAGGTATTACAGATGTCACCATGGGGTTAGATGTGACAGCTCTGGGTCCTTACCGGACTGTCAGTGAATCTTCTTGGAGGATGGCAGTGTTTGTCCCAATAGATGATGAACTTTTCGCAGTGTTGTAGATCTGTGTTCTTATCACACCTCACAGGTGAAATTGTTGCCATGGGTGGAAATTTCTGTATGACTTGTATGTGGGTATATTGACCATTATAGCTGAAATACTAAAGTGTTACTTTGTTACTGTATCTAAAAACTATAGTAATAATAGTGCATTGAATATCTATCGTGAGTATGATCTTACCTGTGATATTCAAAACACAGTTGGAGTGTTCTGAAGTAGAACTTGTACATGAAAAGACAAGCTCTGCATTTATTTGAGATCCTGCCATTATTGTTACTGCAGTTACTGCATCATAGCTATTGTTTTAAATTATGTAAATATGAAACCATTTATTTCATAAGAAATAACATATTTTGGGGGATCCTGTAATAACAAAGTATGAATTACTAATACTGTAGAAAAGAGCAAAAAAGGTGTATTTATATGTAGCTGTAGCAATAGTTAAAATGAAAAGCAAGGAAATTCTCCCTTTTTCTGATGGAAGATACTGAGCAGACTTTTTCTTTGCAGCCAAGTGTGATTGAAAATATGACAGAATTCAAGCGCAGTCTGCCGCTCTTTCCACTGGTGAAACCACATATCAATTTCATGGCTGCAAAACTGTGAAGAACCTCAGTGGATGAAGAAATGTAAACGATCAGTACTGACATGGTCTCAGGGGACTCCGTGATGAACAGAATCATTAAAGATAATTAGGATTAATGGTTCTGTTTGTTACAAAAGTCCCGAGTTCCTTCTTGGCTCGTTTGACATTAGCTGTGTGTTAGGGATAGAGAGTATATAAAAATCAGTTGTGGTCATGTGTCATTTATATTACAGACAACCTGTTGAAAAACAAAATCAACTGAAACAATAATCATGAAAAACTTGTAGATGCAGTATATTTTTAAAATAGCATATCCCTTCAAATATTCATTTTGACACAATAACCCTCCAGAGCAAACAAAATTGCTTGAAATGTGCTTGTCTCTCCTGAAAAACACCATTTAGTATCCCAATAATTATCTTATTGGGGGCTGGAGGGGTGAGAAAAGTAAGTCCTTTTTGGGATAGAGTCAACAATTTTTCTTAAAAATAGAGACTTTCACATTTTTTTTAAGTGACGTGTTGAATGATACTTTTTTAATTGATCCTTAATAGCAACCAACATATTTTCTATTTAAGTTTTATGAAGACCAATGAGGGGAAGAAAAAAAGGAAATGTGACAACACAGTAGTTAGTGAGAGAATTGTCTTAACGAGAATAACTGAAGATAAGGGCATGATTTTAATCTTTCTATACAAATTTGGGGACATTTTATATTAGAACTAGTAAAATGCTGGAAACACTTCAATAGTGCGTATTGTTTTTGTTATCAAAAATGTTGTCCAATTCTCTTCATACTGTCAAAATCCTGTTCAGTCTTTCAGTATTGCTGTGGATTTGTGTCCATTTACTATATCAAATACTTTATTTGGTGTAATTTTTTTGTTTTCAGTTGCACATGTACTGGTGGAGAACTCAGTCTGTTTGTCCTCTTTTGTTATGTGAGGTCTCAGCCCAGCAAAGCACTCGTTAGTGCAAATAATTTTAAACACACACTAGTTCTTCATTCAAGAACAGGTGAATGTCAAATAAGGGCCCTGTGATGAATCAGATACATCATTATCCTGATGTATGTGTGGGTCCTTCGTGTCCTCCAGGAAGGCATTTGGGACAGTGCAGTACTGGATTAGCAGTACTGCCACAGCACAGTGTATGCTCCAGGTTACATCACAAAAGGTTGGTTTCTGTTTCTTCTAAGAAGGCTGCGCAAAACTCGGAGGGATCAAGAATTACCCTGGAACGCTCTCTGTGTGTATATTCCAAATTTAGTAAAATGATAAAACAATATATGGTGTCTAGTCTTTACCAACTTTACTGACTTCTGCAGAGTGGTCTTGTGCTTGGGACAGCCCCCAAAGAGAAAAAGGTAGGGAGCATTGAGTTCTTCTATCTCTGTAACACAGTAGATAAGACATAAAATAGATGGTAATTATTCAGACAGGAGAGACTATGCAAAACACTGAAGATACAAAATCTGTGCATTGGGGGTGTTAGTGAGAGTTTGCATTTTTCTGAAAGAACCTGCAACTGATGCCCTGATGTGACACACGTCTGTGACACATCAGAATCCTGCTATAGTCGTAAGGGCTGTTCCTGTAATTGAATCAATGTTCATTCTTATACTGGCTCTGAAGCCAAATTAAATGACAGGGTAAGGGCCTTAAATTGCATTTATCTGGGAGTCTTAACTGAACAAATATGGTGCTTTTAAAAGTTGTTTTAAGGTTTACCTGTTTAAACATCTTTCTAATAAATTGGATGATAATTTGTGATGTAACCTGTTGCCACTAGCATTTTTTTAGCCTGAGGAGAAAAAAAATTAAACATAGCTCAAGCAAAACCAGTAAAAATGTCTCTGTTTGCCACAATCTTTCACATAAGAGGGGTTTTGCCCTCTTGCATTTCACTTTTGTTTATAGTTTTCCTTTAGTAAAAGTATTTGTATTATATATATTAAAAATTTTGACAACATATTATAAAAATATATATTTTGGGATTTAGTATTTAAACATGCCGCTTGTGAGGTGAATAAAATTAAATGGCTTCTATTGTGTGTAAAAATAAATATATATATTCATGGAAATACTATCAACTATAATTTTAACAAACCATATAAGTAAATTGGAATAGCAGTGTATTTAACACAAGCTCACAAATCATGTTTTCCAGAAGAAAAAATGTAGAACTTCAGAGTTCTGTGACTGCATGTGGAAACCCATGTAGTTTTCCAACATCTCTTAATTGCTTTTAAGTGTTCTCCAGCATTTTACAGTTTCTGAGTTTGATATAGCAGTAAATTTTGATAAACTCAGGCATACTAATGGGTTCATTTTAATGGATCCAAAGCTGCAGTGTCTACAAGCAATAAAGAACTACCTAGAATACACTGTAATTCAATTTTAGTGCTTGTTAATTAGTTTATGTAAGAAACCATAAATAATTATTACGTAACTGTAATTTTTGCAAGTGCTATTTTAAGCAGTTGATGTGGAATTGGGTGCATGTGACACAGCCAGTATGACAGAGTGCTAGAGTTATTCTGTTTACAATAAACAATCTGAATTTAATGTTTGTTTGTTTCATTTTAATTTTTTGCATACTGGTAATGTTACATCTATCAGTCTGTGCACGTTTTTTATTCCTCGTTAGTTGTGATTTTCTGCTGTCCAGTTGGACTAGTTAGGCTGAGTAGCATTGCTGCAGAAGTGCTTCTAGGCACTTCCAGGGAAGTTTCAGAGGACTTCCCCATGTGACATCCCACACCTTTTAGTAGATCCACTGCTGTTGCTCTCTGATATAAAGGTAGAAATATTTGCACAAGACAGAATTTTAAGTATCAAAACTGAAATTGTAAATTTAGGCCATCGCTGCAGCCAGACTGAATCGTGCCTAGTTCAGCTTTAGTGTTCCTTTTGAGAAATTACTTTCCCTGGTCATTTTCTTTGTTCTGTACACACTACAGGATTGTGTTTCAAATGGTTAGGAGTGTGTGGTTGTTAGAGCAGTAAATAGTGTCAATTCTGAGAGCACAAAGATATGAGTCAGAAGGCCCTTCTGCTGTTCTGAGAGGGCTCCTTGAAATAATATATGACAGGTTACAGCATTAAAAGAGACAGATTCTGTCCTTGGCATTGGGAAGAGTGGTTGGTACTCTCAGCAGGGAAATAAAATGCCAACAACCCACCTGGAAAATTATTTGTCCCCAGCATCAGGGCTTTCTCCACTCTCAGTCATTAGGGGTTGATGTAAATCTTGACTCATTGACTTTACTGTCTTTTGCAAAAAAATCAAACTCTCTCCATCAGCAATTACCGTTAGCCACAAAAAAATGCTTGAGCTTTTTCAGATTGTTTAAGCACTTGGCTGTGAGCAGCCCTTATTGATAATGTGTTCCACAGTGTCATCACAACATCTGCAGAAAGCATCACACACCCCTTTAACTTCATTTATTATCATCTAGCTCTTGTTTTAAAACAAGGTCAGCAGAATTTTACTTTACCCTTTCTCTCCTACCTAACTGGTTAGTATGCTTTTGCTGTAGGTCTGCTGTACAGTGAAAAAATCATTATCTTCGACACCTTTGTGTGTTTCTTTCCCTATTTTTTTAGTACATGACCATTGAACTGATATGGTCATCCACAGTGACACCTGCAGCCTTCACTTGAGCTGATACCTAACGTGATATTCAGTGTCTTCAAGTCGGTTTTCAATATTGTTGCTACTACAAGGCACCTCTGGGCTATTTTAAAGGAGCAATCAGAAAGTCAGGCGTCTTTCATACCTTTCTTGACATTTCAAAAGAAGCCCGGCCTATATAGGTTCTGCTGAAAGGCTTTTATTTGAAACATTTTTATTTACTGATCAAAGAATATACTTGAAAGTTACGGTATGTGCTGTGAGTGGAATATAATGGTAAAAGTAGTTGAAATCTGAATGGCAGTTTAAAGGAACAAAGTGTGTACGGCCAAAGGCCAGCAGAATGTCACAACTGAATCAGCTTAGTTGAACTCAAGCATTTAAACAGAATATAATATTTATGGCTTCCTAAATTAATATTTCTAAGCTGTCCCAAGGCTATTAACTAAAAGTGCAGCATTGAAGGATGTAGGTGCCACACTGCTGAGCATTTGTCACTGTTAACTTTTAAGACTCTCTCTTTAGTGGTAGAGTGCAAACTCCTGAATTAAATTCCTTGACGGTGCAATCGATGAGGGAAGATACACAGCTCCGATTGTAAGGAAGTGACTAGGCATGGCCAGTGGGAAACCCCAGTGAGAGGCATCCAGGTTTAAATCCTACATCTTCCTGAGGATTTGCCACTGCTTTCCTGTGTGTTAGATGTGCTTCCTACTGCTTCAGATTTCTGTTACAGATTTTCACTGTCTGTTCAGTGTCCCTTTCAAGAAGGGGACCAAGCAATTGTGGTACTTATCGAGGGACTGCCAAAGACATATAAAATTTCACTGGAGCAGCAGCTGGAACTCAGGACCCCCTTCCAGCTCTCCCCTCCACCCGTACACAGGACTGGGTGTCCCATGGTAGGTGTGGACTCAGACACGCACATACCCTGGTGGTGAATGCTTACAAAATCTGAGCAGGTTCCACAGAAGGGAACGAGATGATCCTCAGCCTACATTAGCAACCTTATGGGAAGCAGGGGAATTGGCTAGGGAAAACTCTAACAGAAAAGGAAAATGAGGTTGATGTTTTGGTAACTTGAACTAATCACTGTATTGTGGCATAGAGGAGCATGTTTTTAATACGGAGTCTGCTGTAAAGGATGGAATCCTGTGATGGGAGAGAGAGAAGAAGAGCTGCTTATGAATTCCAGGGAGATGTAGGAGAGTGATAAGTAATGCATTTTGCATTGTTAAGGCTAAGTCATTTCAAAGTATGTGCAAAAATGGTATTCTGGGATATTGAACATAGAAAATGTGGATGTGTACAAATGTCAGTGAAAACTAAGATTGGATTTTGAAGATGCAGATTTCGGATGTGATGCCTTTTAGTGGACAGAGGTCTTAGTGATTTCCTGAATAGCATTAAAGTGATAATACCTCGTGAGGCAATGTTGGAACTAGTTAAAAACACCAGAAATATGTGTTTCCCCATAATAGTGCTCAAAAAATGGTTAACTTGGTCTTTTTCAAACTTTCCAGCTTGCTTTGGCGTGAAGTAAGTTTAGCAGGACAGGTTTCTACCCAAATGATTATTTGTGCATATGTGTAAAAGCCAGGGAAGTTCACAAGATCAGTGCCCATCAGCTGTCAAACAGTTCAACAACTCACTTTATCCTGTTGTCATTACAGTAACTTTGAGCCTTCTGCAGTGCCAGGGGAAAAGAGTGTTTCTTATGACCAGTTTCTTATAACCACTTAGTGCAAGTGAATTTGTTTGTTTTGACTGTGAGGTATCAGTATCATTCACTGGCACGTAACTGTTACGGGTGAAGCTTCAGGAGTCTAAAGAAAATCTATGCAGATAATTCAGTTCATGTATTTGATTAATACTGATTTCCAGTAAAGAGAAAGTAATTGTGGCAATTCTACAGCATTAAACGTACTTCAGGAACACAGGAATCTGTATGTATAACTGGATCTGTCATCTCCACAAGCTGATTGTTTAGTTCTGATACTCTTGTGTGTCTCCTTCAAAGAGACACTGCTGTTCGCCTCACGCTGTGTCATGTCTCTCTGACAGAGGTGAGGTGACCAGATAGTCCCATTGCCACACCAGCCAAAAGTGTCACTGGTGTCACTGTAGCACTACCACACTCCCTGTGTGGGCTGCATGCGTGTGCTCTAGGATATTTTTCCTGGGTTCACAGCTTACCTTCTAATTATGGAATGGTTTCTTTATAAAGTTACAAAAGATGGCACCTGCAGCATGTCCATGCCTGAAGAGCCACACTGGACTGCTGTTGGAGCTCAGGAAGGGGGGAGATTGAAGCAAGTAAAACTGTTGCAGAAATAATTTGAAGATAGGTGCTACTCAACTGCAGCAGGAGACTGATCTGCTGATATATGCACAACATGATTCTATTGCTGTGAATAGTCTAATAAAAATGTACCTTATGCAGGCTTTTCCTGGAAGCAGGAAGGGTGGAATACTTAGGAGTGGAATAGCTTGTAGGCTCCATGTAACTCGAAGAGTGCATATATAAAGAATGTTTGTAGTTTGGATTGTCCACTTGAATTTAAGTGTCAATAACTGTTAGTTTAAAGATGTTATGAATGTGAAAATGCAAAAGATTGTATTAAGCTCAATGTATACAAAGTGTAAGTGTGAGCTGGGGTGCTGGTCCACACTGAGCCACCTCATAAAGATGTTGAAATGGAAGATAATGCATATAAGTTGAAAGCAACTAGCTGCATGCCATTTTTGCACTCCTTGTCTGATAATCATGTCTGTCTGTCATGTCATTGTGTATAAATTATAAATTCCTGTGAAAAGGGTTGTGTTATGTGTGTGAACTACCAATGCACAACTGTGGTGCTGTATAGCTAATAATATGTATTAGGGTTTTTTAAATGTTGAGTAATTCAGAGTGAAGACAAGACCTCCATTTCAGGGCAGCTTGTAGTGTCTGAACAGCCTAAGTTTCTCTGAGCTTTGCAGGCAACAGAATTAAATTAGCAGAATCTCTTACTGACTTCATTGGCTCTACATGCTCTACCAAACAGATACAAAAAGAATAAAGGTACTTGAGATAATTGATAACTAAATACTTAAATTGACCTGACAACTGGAGTAAATGTGTTGCCTTGTAGTATGTTGATAGCCCTGGATTATAAAATATGTATATCTTAACAATGGTTTTGGCATAAACTCTGACTAGTCATGTAAAATATAATCTTAAATACTGTTGGAATAGCTTAATAGTCCTGGAAGTCTTGTAACAGTCATGTTTTTGCTTTAATTTGTGATCCACATTACAGGGTCTTGGTCTCGGACAGAAATAACCAGAGTCCCATAGTTTCATAGCTTGTTGGATTGAACTTCAATTTGGCAGTGGTGTCAGAGGGATCTGTGACAGAGATCTGTCACAAAGATGCCAGAGGAGCTGCTTGCTAATCCCCAGGAGCTGCCATGCACCATGTGAACAAAAAGATGCGTATGTCTACATTCGTGAAGTGTGCATTTGCAGTGTAATTAATCTGTCACTTTTGCTTAAGCTGAAGTAAATAATACACCTTCTCAAAACTGTGGAAAATTTAATATATATCTGGTTTTCCAGCAGCTCAGAAGAGGTAATCGTTCAAAAAATGGTCTGCAACTCAAAAGCAACACCGAGCGTAGACCGATGATAAGACATCTTATTTTACTTATGGTGGTGGTCATTTCTGCTTCATTGAATGTGCTGAGGTGCCCTCTTAAGTGATACCAGAAATGTCCTGGCAGCAACATGCACAGACCTGGTGGACTGGTATTGCAAGAGAGAGAGTGCTCAGTGTGGAGTAATGTAATGAAAATGGATAGCACTGCAGTATCCACAGACTTGACAGCTTGCTGATGTTTGTAATGTTCCTTCCTGGTCCTGGAAGTACCAGTGGTTAAAGGTATCAGGAGAGGGGAGTGAGCCTGCCTTGATTGGCCCCTTGCAATCTTGGATGCCTTGGGCAAACTGTAAAGTTCTGTTCTTGAGCAGCACCTACATCCAGTCACCTTACTCAACGGGTCTGTCCTTTGGTTTGATTTAATATTAAATGTTACTACCCTTTCATTGTCAAAAAGGAAGTTTAGTTTTAGTTATATCCCCTTTTGCAGTGTTTATAGCACTCATCAGTGCTATTTCAGACAGCTACCTGTGCCTCCAGGTAACAGCTGTGTAGATGTGTTTGAAATTGCCTGTCACATCCAGTTCTTCATCTTTGAAAAGAGCAAGAGGACTGGGTGTTTACTTTATGATGACGCAAGAGAGTGAAAGACCTGCAGTATGAATTTTTGGGTTGCTTGTTGAGTCTTTAGAACTGGCACATCAAAATATTTTCAGAAGTCAAGTACAAGTGACTTACTTGACCATAAATTTTGAACTCTTTACTGCTGTTTTTACAGTAATAAGGAGCAGGATTATATACTTAATTTTCAGAGGAATGTTCAAGCTCATGATGTAGTCATACATATTCAATAATTACTTCCTGCTGTTTGACCGGACTGAGCTAAGGGAAGGCCAGGAAAGGAAGAGTTAATTTTTGGTATGGGGTTGTTTTTGGGGGGTGTGTGTTGGGGTTTTGTTTCGTTTTGTTTTTTGGTGGTTTGGGGGGGTTCTTGGTGGCGCTTTTTTTGTTTGTTTTTTGGTTGGTTTCTTTTTTGTTATGTTTTCTTACCTATTTCAAAGTTTAAAGAAAATTTGCTATGCAAGAAAACAAGTAACATTTAATATCTTAATTTTTAGAAAGTGTAAAAGTTTTTGAACAGGTATATTTTAATTTCTAATGCAAAATTTAATTTCTTGGAAAATAGCGTATGCTTCTGAGTAAAAACATCAGCTTAAAAGATTCACCATGAAACAAGAAGCTTTCGTGGTACCTTTCCTTCACACTGCAATTAAAATTCTTCTTGGTGCTATACCGTACAAGGTTTGCTGTTCCTCCCTGTAACAATGTGAAGAGTTGTGCATCTCACCTTTATGCATGAAAACTATTTTCTTCGTTCCGCTGAGGGAAATCGTGTTTGTACGATTCTACAGACAATAACGTAAACAGACCTTTAAATGCTTAACCAGAGGAAATAAATCACTTTTAAATGGCAGAACCAGTCCAGGTGTGTATTTCATGAGGAGCGAGGCCGCGTGCCCTCCTTGTCTTCCCCGGCGCAGCGTCTCCCTCGCTGCCCGTGCCCTCCTCCCGCTGCTCTCCAAGGGCTCTCCGGGCCGGCGGTGCCTGCGGGGTTGGCCCCGGGGCTCCCTTTTCCCGTCCCCGCCTTTCCCTGCCCCGGACCCGCGTCCCTCCGGGCCGGCTCGGGGCGCTGCGGGGCCGCGGCGGCGCTTCTGCAGGGGACTGCTGGGCATGGGCGGGGAGCCGGGGCAGGGACAGCGTTCCTGGGCATGGACGGGGAGATGGGGCAGGGACAGCGTTCCTGGGGGTGGACGGGGAGCCGGGGCAGGGACAGAGTTCCTGGGCATGGACGGGGAGATGGGGCAGGGACAGCGTTCCTGGGGGTGGACGGGGAGCCGGGGCAGGGACAGAGTTCCTGGGCATGGACGGGGTTCCTGGGAGCGGACAGGGTTCCTAGGGACGGACGGGGAGCCTGGGGATGGACAAGGTTCGTTTGGATGGACGGGGTTTCCGTGGATGGACGGGGTTCTTGTGAGCGGACAGGGATCTTGTGGATGGACGGGGCTCCCGGGAACAGCGGGGGGTCCTGGGGGCGGTCAGGGGTCCTGTGGCTGGACGCGACTCCCGAGCAGCCGCAGATCCCCGCACTGTACGCGGGGCCGGCGGGACGCGCCGTTCCCGGGGGGATAAAACCCGAGCCGTGTGGGGCGGGGGGCACCGGGAAGGCGATGGTCTGAATTCACCCGGTTCCCACCCACTCCCGTCCCCGCTTGGGCACGGCAGGGACACGGACACGCGTGGAACAGCCGCGCTCGTCCCTTCGGAGCGGGTTTCGGGGGAGCTGCGGAGGAGAGGGAGGGGCTCTGGAGTGTCCCGGCGTTTGACGCGGCGGGGCCTGAGGGTAAAGTGCTCGTAGCAGACCTGGGGGTGTAATGGCCGTGTCCAAGGAAGAGAAAAGGGACACCGAGGGGGTGGAGGCAGGGCAGTGTCCGCTCGGTGTTGCCCCCGGGACACGGACACGCGTTATCTCCCGAGGGACAGTGCGGCGATCCCTCACGGCTGTGGGCGGAGGGCGCGGCTGTGCGTGTGCGATAAGGCCCAGCACGGCCATTGCCCGGTGCCGGGGGGCAGCGCGGGGCTGAGGCGCGCTCTGCTCCGACCTCTGAGGATGACAGACCTGCTTTTGTGCTTCCCGACCATCCCCTCCCGGCTCTCGATCCACCTCCTTCTCCTCTGGCCAGGCTCAGTCCTCCTCTCCTCACCCATTTGTCACCTGCCCCTTCGCCCATCTGTGATCGACACCGCTCCACACCCCAAGCCCCCCCTGCATCTCCCGGGCTCTCTGTCACTGATTAATGCCCACCATCTCCCACACATTTTTCTCAATGACTGCTCAGTCCCCAACCTCTTTGCCCTTCATTCACTACACCTGTTGCTGAGGGCACATTTTTATCTTTTGCCTTGGACAGGCTAAGCAGGGAGGTCGTGGGGAGCTCTGGAGGACGGCCGTTCTGCTTTCGGCTCCAGCTGTACAGCCCTGCAGGTAGAGGTAAGGTGCTAACATCTATCCCATCTCTTATTGTGGCCCTTACACACACCAAAATTACAGTTTTATCACATTCCATCTGGGCAGCTTCAACCTTCAAATTTTCAAGGTGTTTTGGAAGCTTCTTCATACAAGTCACAAAAGCCACCATCTCAATCACTAATCTGAAGTCCTTCCTACCACCCAATTTTCAATTCCCTGCTTCAAACAGAATTACAGAGCCACACAGGCCCCTTTCTCTGTGCTTTCCATGCAGCAGGACCATGCTTTCCCCCAGTCAGGCTTTCTGCTGGGTGTGAGCATCCCTGGGCTGCACCTGGCTGTGGTGACTCCCTAATACATCTGCTTGGAAGAGGTGCCTGGTTTGCACATCAGAAAGATAAACTGCTTATCCTGTTTTCTGTAATTCTGTCACAGAGAGCAAAAGCTCATCCAACTTGGTTTAACTTAAGGGTAAATACAAGGCAATGTGGCTGAAGGAGATAGAAAATGGAGAAGGGACTCTGAATCAGCTGATTTGTATTTAAAGGCTTTATTCTGCTTGCTCTCTCTTTCTAAAAATATTTTTTTCTGGTTTAGAGAAATAATATATAAATGATACCCTGGCAAGAAGTGCATAAAAATCTGACAGATGAATAAATTGCACTCTGCAGAGCTGTAAGCTTGAAAGGAACATTGCAGAGATAATGCATGTTCTTGGCTTGAGAGAAATCCTGTCCATTAGAAGTACACTTCTCTGAAGATTGATCTGAACTTTTGAGCTTTCAATTGAATAATTGCTTTATGAGATTTGAAAAAAAAAAATTGAATTATTTCATTTCCCCTTCACCAAAATTGAATAACATTGCAGTTGGTGATTTAAAATGTTTTTGAATTAATTATGACATTTTGTTAAATTCCCTTTTGTCTTTCCTTTGTCAGTTTATTTCAAAGGCCTCGCTAATGTGCAAAGTGTATCACCCCAACAGAGAGGGGAGATGAGTCAGAGATTTGTCAGCTTGAATGGCCTCAGACCCATACTTATCCCTCCTGAAGTGATGTTACTTGCATATTAAAGTGCAAGACTGGGAAAGCTCAAGTTCCTTGCTCAGCTCTGTTCTGACCCTCTCTGCTACAGCCTGTCACGGAGAACAGGTCAGATTCACACACACACAGCTGTAATACATAATCTAACTCTGACACAAAGGAAAAGGGGAATTCATGTAGGCAAATGGGGGTGAGTCTGAAGGCTGGCTTCATGAGATGACTGCATCAGTCTCGTGGCTGTATCGAAAGGATCAGGTGGATAAAAACCTGCAAATACATAAAAATCCCAAAGCATCAACATAAGTAACAGGATTAACTGTGAACGTACACCCCTATTCGCAATCCTGAACACATGATTACGGCACATATTTCTATGACTTAGAAATGTGTGACTGAAACACACACAGCTGGTTTTGCAACTGGACTACAACGCTGCTCGAGTCAGGCCTTTGACAGACAGAGCTGCTCTCCTGCTCCACGACACATGTGGGCTCCAAGCTCAGTGGGTGCTGGCAGCCCCTGCCCCTACCAGCACAACCCACCACCTGAGCTCCAGTGCAGCATTTCTGGTCAAAGCTGGATCAAATATTCAGACCGCCAGCATTGTTCAGACCACACTGACCATTGCATGTGATCTGCCTCGCCTCCAAGCTGCAAACCAAACATGCTATCCATATTAAAAGAAGAAAAGCCTGCAACTGTGACTTAGAGAATATATGGTAGGAAAGGAAATTACACCCTTGCTGATGAGAGGCCTGTCAAAGCCTTTACGGATGTGCATGTTGGTCTGTAACATTTCAAATTTCAGCTGAAGACAAATTTATTCCTTATCTGTATAATATAGGTTATTTTTGTGTCATCCCTCCAATTTTATTTTTCTCTGGCATAATTTTTAGCGAACTATTTATGGGACTAAAATGACTGTCAGTTTGGAGAAGGGACCCAGTTCCTCTTGTACATAATGTGGGTTAGAAGGCTGTTAGAAGGTTCCTGTCCCAAAATGGACTGCTGTATACCTGTACATGAAAGGTGAAAAGACTTGCTTCTTACTCCAGTTTCTTGCCATCCCCTATTCTTGTAATGAATAGTCTAATTTCAGGATTCTGTATTTCCTTTCTGCTTTAAGTATGCCATGTTGTACACTAATATCAATATACTAATATAAAATAAATAAATAAAATAAAAAGCAGCTATATACTCATCACCTTGAGACTTGCAGGCAGATTCAAAAAATCTCAGCTCAACAGGTGCCCACATAGGGGGAAAAAGCAATCTTGCCCTAGGACTCAGTCCTCAGACTAACCACCACCTGCTGCTTTTTGAGAGAGGAGTTATCCCTGGAACACTGCATTTGCATTGTGTCTGCCAACATCAAGGGTTAGCACAGGACAAAAACATCATGAATTTAGCAGAAGTACTAATTCAGACGAGTACAGGCTCAGTTGTTGTTAAGTTGGCAATTATAACTAGATAGTCTCTGCTCCCCTGCCATCATCACTGTCGGCGCGGGGAGTTTTGTCTCAGTTCAGTGAGTATTCTGTTTTGTAAGCTCTCATTTGTCTTCTGTTTGACAGCTTACAGTGATTTTGTTTAGCTGTACTGACGAACTGCTGTCAATGGAAAAAGCTCCAACCACCAGAGGCATACGAGGATTAGCAAAAATGTACAATTCCTACACAGTTGGAAAATGGGGAGATTAACTATAAAAGGACTGAACCAGAATATGAGATCAGATTATCTTCTCAGATACCGCATGTGTTCAGCATTGCAAATCCATATCCAACTATCTTTACCTCTGACCTTTAAAAGTAACTTTTCAGCACAACTGCAACTAGTGGCAGGAGCAGTAGAAGCAGGAAAAACAAAACAAAGTGCTGGCAAGTCCAGCATTTTACCTGCTAGGGACCTAGATCTACTTTCAGACAGTGCAGAATTTTAGAATTCCAGCATCTGCTCTAGGCTTACATTGCATCCACAGCTGTGATAATGGACAATCTTATTCTAGACATCATATGAAATCTGAATCTCTTCTCTGCCAAGCAGTGGTAAGGTTCCACAACCTGCCACAAAACTCATTTCTATCTTTTGTTATTCTGCAGACTCTGAGGCCAACCTGTTTCTGTAGAGTTGTTGTACTGTGGTCTGCCTGCATTTTGGTATCAGAGCCTTATAATGCACCACTAGAGGATTTTTAAAATACTGTACATGCTGGGGAAAAAAATGGTCATGAAACTTGTTCAGTAGAGCAGATTAGTCTCATCCCCATCCTTACCTGAAGCAAGTAAGAGCCAGCTCAGATGTTTGCATTTAGTCTGTGCTCTCAGTGTACAGGGATGGCAGAGGGCACCCTATGCCCTTTATGCCTTTGACTCGTGCCTTTCCTGTGTCCGAGGAGTACTGGACTTGGCTTCCCTCCCAGAGGAAGAGAGAGGTACAATTCTGCCAGCCTGGCTCCCAGACAAAGTAATGACTTTCAGGTCAGCCCACAGCTCTGTCATTGCCCTGTGCCCCAAGAACAGGCCCCCAGTGTGGGTTTGCAATGCCCTGGCACCATCTCAGGTCTGCAGATCCCTTTCTAGTATCTATCATTAAATATGAACAGGAGAAAGAGTGTCTCAGCCCAGCCTTGAGCTTTCCCCCAGCAGTCTTTGTACCTGTCCTGCTGCTTGAGCCGGGAGCAGGTTCCCCCCCTGCCTCTGGAGCCACTGGAAACAAGCAGCCGTGGGGCCCCAGGACAGGCACTGCTAAGGACTGCAGGTGCCTCCTGGGGAGGCAGCTCACCCAAAGGACTCCCACTGGCATCCAGCACTCACGTGGAAAGTAGCAGCGGGCAAGGGGCAGTACAATTTGAACCACCAGGTGTCATAGCCACGGCTCATTCAGTCACAAAGTTACTCTGTGTGCTCCTGCTCATCCAGCAGAAATCATTTCTGAGCCCTGTAACTGCGCCTTAAAACACCTGAAATTTAATCTGCAACAGCACCCAGCTGTGACAGATTTGCCAAAGATACCTGAGGAACCCAATCCTCCATTGTGGTGACAGTTTATGTTGACAAGTGGTTGCTGTTTCTATAGATGGGAGTTTGTCGGACTTCTGGGACTGAAAAATCAGATTGTGCAGGTAAAAGTGACCCTGCAGTCACTGCCTGAAGCACCCCATACACTTGAGTCACTTGCAGATTTTGTCTCACCAAGTGGTTCTTCACATGTTCTTCCTTTTCAGCATGTGCTGCTTTCTCCAGCCAGGTGAGACCCAACAAGGTGAAGGGCAGATGGCCAATGCAGTTGGCTGCCACTCTGGTATCTTTTATTTTGGTGTCAGGGTTGAACAAAGAGGCAGGTTTTGTGTGTGTGTTTGCACGGGTGTGCTGGTTTATCTAATGCTGAAGTTTCTTTTTTAATGCCAGTAGATTTTAAAAGACAAAATTAACTATATGCACTAGTCAAGACAGCACCAAGTTCACCTGTTAATAGTACTAGAATTTAACTTCATTGTACGGTCTCCCCATTCTTCGGCATCCTTATCTATTGGACAGGGAAGTCTTGTTACTGTATTTTGATGGTAATCCTGTTCAGTTCCTCCATAAGTAAATTAGTTAAAAAAAGACACATGATTTTCAAAAAAGGGTTGTTACAGAAAAAAAATAAATCTTCTGAAGCCAGCTAATTAAATCACAAAAATGCAATAACAAGGAAAAATTTGCTTGGGGAATACAGGAAATGTTACAATACAAAAGTACACCACTCACTTTTGGAGCCTGCTTGCCATGTGCCATATAATTGTGGTGCATATTTGATTTATCCTAATTACATGTCAGTGTATTTACTTGCTTTCTGACTGGAGCAGAACTGCCACATGCTGATCAATTCAGCTTGCTTATGCCTTTTGTGCCTTTCCTGGGGTGTGGGATGACAAGCCTTGTTCTTTTAAAACCAGAATAGAACCAAACCAGAACAAAAAGCCACCCCCCAAGCTGTGCACCATGGCTGATGCAGAAATGCCCAGTTTCTCTTGGTCACGTCTGTATGTCTGCCACATGTTTGAACATTGGCTCAGTGGCTGCCCTTCATTTCAGGTGCAAGGTAAGGATTACATGGCTTCCCAGATCATGATTGTGCAGCTGCCAAAAGGAATGAATTAATCTTACGCACTACTTTTAAAAACACTTTGTTGATTTGCTCCTGAGGAATACTGATATGCAACTAATGGGACTCCTAAAGCTGACAGTCTAACAGGCTTTTGAAATTGTCCACCTTATTACACAGACTAAGGTTTGTTTTATTACTTTCTGTAAGCTCTTCATATGTGGATGCCATAAATGGTTGTATTCCTCAATAATGAGACACTGTAAGGGTGGTTTATGGGATTTAATTAATGTGGTAACAAGGAAAAATAGGAGAACCATGAAAGACGCCTTCTGCTTGTCAAGTGCAGGCTTGCAAATAGTTACTTATGTGAAATATGAATGCCAGCTGCAATAAATAAGGACTTTGGCCATGATTTTGACAGTAAGAAGCCAGTAACATTAGTCAGCACATGTATCTCACATAATTTTGGGAGGCATCAGCAGTACTGTTTCCCATTCTAACAACCTTCTATTACATTATCTGCAACTGCAGTTTTTCATGCAGAGATTTATCCCCATCTTGGTAGCTGACACAGAGGGCTCAGTGCTACAAGCCACATGACATGGACCTTGGCAGAGGATGTACTCAGGATTCCTGCTTGGCCAAGAAGGGCCTGTGCTGCTCAGACTGGTGAAGAGGCGAGATGATCCCCAACATCTGGGGCAACTTCCTTTGTCTGTTGCTGGAATCATCTCTAAAATGTCTCCACAGATGCCACTAGTAAAGCTGGTTTATGTTTTTCTTGGTCCTAATCTGTAGATTAGGACAAAATATTTCTGTAGGCTGCTGATGACTCTACTCTTTAGTGTTACATAAAGGGATTTCAACACATAGTGTATGTGATTTAGCTCAGCAGGAACTGAAATGCTGAGGGGAATGTTATAGACTGTGATCACCTACTCCAACTCCATCCAAAATAGCTTATGGCCTGAAGGCTCAGGGAATACACACACATTTTCTGTCATTTGACATATAAGTGGTTACATGTAAATGGTAGAGCTGCATTTTAAAAAATAAAAGTAATGGATGTAATGAGTCTCATCACTTTTGAGGCTCTTCAGAAAGGAAAATAGAAAAAAACTGTTCATAAAGGATCTAGAGCTGAACAAATGGAAACACCTGTATTTTGAAATCACTTGTGAATTTACTCCTTAGGTTAGTTTACATTCTCATTCATCTTTGAAATGAGATGGGGAAAGAAGCTTAATTACTGGTAAGGTGGTTTGCAAAGTAAATCCACAGCTCAATTCTGTGTCTGCAGTAGGACACAGGGCTTGTTACTGGGGGAAGGTCGGTTGCATTCCACAGTACATGATTTATGCTAAGTGGAAGGCACTTTTTCGTTTTTGTAGTACCTTGAAATTTAACAACATGCTGGGGCTGAGAACCCTGCTGTTAAAAGATGCCATTTACTTTTTCAAAAGAGACCAGAGAGAACACAAAAAAGTGTTTTGCATTTAAAAGGTACCACAAGTATTTAAAAAAACTGAAACCTTTATTCAGTGAAGTTCAGATTGAAAATATTCTTACAGGTTTAGCAACAATTTTCTATGCTCCTCTCAGCAGTCAAAAGAATTGCTATTGTCTTGGTTATGAGAAATCCCCCTAGCCCTTCATAGCTTGGTACTGAGGGAACTGAGTCCAAATCTCAGATTCTGTATGTCAAAATGGCGGTTTTTTCTACCTGTTTTTATTCCTCCAATCTCCTCCCTCCAAAATGTCTTTTATTGGGTAACTTGTGTTCCATAAAGCTTCTGCAATGCAACATCCAGGGGGAGTTATGTTATCTATACTTAACCAACATGTGTCTTGGACTAAAAACTAAAATATATACAACCTCATGGATCTAAAGGGCAAATATACTGGAGGAGTAGGACTTTCCTCTGCACTGTGGTCTTGTCTGAAACAGAGCAATGCAGCAAACTATGACCAGTAATAAACTGAATTACTGAGGGATCTCAATCTATAACTATGCAAAACAGGTCATGTGGTAGAGACTTTCTTCTATCAAGTCAGTCAAACAGTTCTGTACCAGCCACCACTTTGCTGCAGAAAAAAACCCCAAAACCCACTCTTGATTCTTAACCAAATTAAAACAGTCTTTAATTCTATGCTGTCTTACAATTGTCTCTGCATGAGAAGTATCTAGGAAAGTGGTAGAGGTAACGAGTAAGGGTATTAGCTTCTTGTAATGATTCATGGCAGAGAAATGACAATCACTGACTAAACAGTCCTTAGACATACAGTAAACGCTCAGAGCAGTGTGTTCCTCTGTCAGTCCCCTTAGCTGCAGCCAACTGTTACTGAGCTGTAGTAAGAGCAGAGGAGCAACTGAAAACCACGGAACACCCAAATCATCAAGCTGTGCATGTTCTGTCACAGACTGGTGTGACACTAGAAGTTGCATAATTTTTTTTTTCTTTTGAATTTTTTTAAATAAGTGTAGTACTTCCTATGGAGGACCACTGCTCAGGCAATTGCTTTTCCTCAACTTAGTCATCCAGCATTAAATGAGGTGCCTGCACGCTATGTTTTGACAGGTGCTGCTGAGCTGTTTAGTTGAGGCAGTTTCAAGTCATGTCTGCTGTTTGCTTTTAGTGGTTCTGGAATGGAATTTTTCTACTGAACAACTTAGTACAGTGCACCAGAAATAACTGCTTTATGCTCAGAATGTTCAGAGGACCAAAGCAGTTAAAAATACAGAACATATGAATAACTAACTGGCAAGAATGGACAAAGTGGCCACAGATCTTCAAACCTTCTTGTGGTGGAGGGGCCATGGCCTAATGGAGACAGTTCATCCCTGGTGGCAGAACACATTTTTCAGTCCCAGCAATATTCTTTTTGTGCACATGTCTTTGTCTCAGCTGCCCTTCTGGAAAAGTCAACTGTATTACTCAAGCTCTTGAGTAAGGAATGAAATGAATTAATAAAGCCTAGCCTGGACTTATATATATTAGTAAAGCAGAAAGAATGTTGGACAAATTGTGGCACAAAAGTTATACAGGAAAGAACCACCAAGCAAGCAAAAAAAAAAAATAAAAATAGTGAGAAGCAAAGTAGGGCTTCATCTATATCTAGGCTTTTAAAGCAGGAGAGGAGAGAGAAGGGGAGAAGCAAATCCTATATATTTACATAATCACAGCTCAGAAAATTTGTGCCTTTATGTCGATATAATGAAAGTCTAAGAGAAACCAAGTTACATGTAGGAAAGTATACTCAGAAATGCTAGGTAACATTTTGTATTCCTTGTCCTGAAAGTAATGGGACATAAATTGGCTATCAGTGAAAAATGTACTTCCTACACTCAGCATTCTTTCTCAAGATAAGAGGAAGGATCAATGTATTGCTCAAAAAAATGCTGCACATCAGCCAACCTAAAAAAATGCAGTAACTCCCAGGTCTGTGTTACTGGCAGTTATGTGTATTGCAATTCTTTTGCTTTAAACATTCGAGGAGCACATTCCCCTACACCATTTATTGATCACTAGAGAGGAGGAAAAAAAAATACAAACCAAAAGTCAATGTCAGCTTTAAGTCTTATACTAATTCTTTCTTCATCACCAAGGCATTTCTTTAAGCTATCAACTTAAAATTAATGATACATCTTTACATATGCATTAAAACAAAACACATTTTTCATTCAAAATTTTTGCTACAGGCATTTGTTCAAGTGACAAAACACACTAGGGAGTGTAAAAAATATTTATTCAACCTAACTCAACATACTCTAATTTTCAATACTTAAAAACAAGATTTACAGAGTAATGACCTTCTACCACTCATGTGAAATCATCTTACAGTTCATACAGTATTTTTATAATTGTATTTTTACAATAGCTTTAGCTTCCAGAGGAGACAATGAGCTTTCCCATGGAACAAGTTTCAAACCTGCTAATTTGCATCATTCAATTCTTCATGAGGCTTTTAAAAAACAGTAATAAATTGTTTGGAAATATATACAGTGAAGACCACTGAAAAGCTGTTTTCTTGAAACAAGGAATTCTGTAAGAAATACATATTATATTGTTTCAAGACTATCTTACAGAAAGCAAATTTCAGAGGCTGCTACCCAATTTAAGTTTTATATAAAAGTGAGCCCACTAAGACAAATATAATCATCAGACTTACAAGATTATAGTAATTCTTCCATTACTGCAAGAACCTCAAACAGTATTTGATATAGATTGAATGTATAGTTTTCAATACCTGTATAGTTTTTGAATACTAATTGGCCTTTATATACACTTTTGTACAATTCTAAAATATTACATCTTGGTAATTAAGATAAACATACTATAGAAAAGGTACCTTATTTTGAATTTCTCTTAACATACATTATTGCAGTCAACTATGAAGTCCATTCTGCATTTGCTTAACCTCTGGTGAAAAGAAATATTTATTTATGAGTAATTCCACTAGAAGATTTTTTTTAAACCTTCTCCCATGCATTTGACATACTAATATGAAAAAGGAAAAGAAAAAACCTGGAGAAAAACAAAGAAAATGTTGTTAAGAAAGAACTTCAAGTATTAAATCTAAATTAGGTCTGGTATGAATATTAAATGGCTGTATTATGTTTGCCAAAATTTAACTTCACAAAACAGTCAGTTTCTGGTGAAATTAAGTTTATAAATACATCAAATAACTGAAGTGCTAATGTGTCCCTCAGCTGACTACCTCAGACATATTGGAACAGTAAAGCTTACTGTATAAATAAACTTTATGACACATTTTAAGATTTATCCTTTAGTTCTTTACAAAATGGAGCCAAGTGAGCATCCATCCTGCTGGCATGATGCTCAGATCAGGTACCCAGTGTGTAGTGTCACACCCCTCCAGCCACAGGGCAGGAGAGCCTAGTCCTGAATGGAGCTGAGTGACACACTCAGTTCTGGAAATTTAGAAGGATGCCCTACTCTTGTCAGTTAAAATGTAGCTTTAGTGTTCAACATTCTTTCCTCACACTTCTACTGCTCTTGGTACTTGTATGGATATTTACACAATCAAAAGGTACATGGAAACTAAACAAGTGTTCTAATACCTAAGTACAAACTAAGCAACTGAAATTTACTTCCCCCACGTTATTAATTTTACTGCGGAGGAAAAAAATGCTATCCAGCACCAGTTACAAACCAGTAAAGCCATGAGAAAATGACACCAGGCACTGCAGAAGATACAAAAGGACACTGAAAATTATCAGCAATAAAAGTCACCTGAAAGCCATGCTAATTTTCGCACCTAATACTTAGGTGGCTAAAGTTGACATACAAGTCCTGTAGAGAGTGATCTATCTTCTGCTTTCTTTGTCATCTGAGCATTTTACATTCCCAGTTTGATACCAGGAAACCCAAGGAAATCTTTATTGACCTATGTCCTACAATTACTTGTCCTTGGCAATGACTCACATTTCATTTCTGAAACAATTTCCCTTCATTGTGTGAAATGCTGAACTGGATGACAGTGTGGGTATGAAAACACCTATAGAAAAGGCATTTGGATACAGCCTACATTAACGACATTTAAAATGTTTGGTAATTGATGGGGGTTTTTTTCCATTCAGTATATTGGCTCAAAGAAAATAATTCAGAAGCCTGTTGCCCAACAGAAATATCCAAAAATAATGAAAGCCAAGTCATATTCTTAGGTTCAGTGGTTTTTGAAAGGATTTACCCTGCCACAAGACAGTGCTTTATTGTACTTAAAGGAAAAAAAAATAGAGGAGCAGCAACTTATCACAATTTTCCACTACTGTGCAATAACAATGGAACCAATACAACATGAAAACCTGTTAGGTGAGACTGTATGACATCTGGAGGTCACAGCCTTATGCTCCTTCTTGCTCAGGATAATTTAAAATTTTGCGGTGAGCTTGGCGCAAATATTGCTGCTGCTTGAAGTAAACCTTAAAAGCTCCTTTTATAGCAACAAAAGCAATTCCACCCTGAAATAAAAAGGTATTTTGAAAATCTGCACAGTTCAGTGTCATAGCATTGCAAATGTTGTTAAAAATTTCCATTCCAAGAAGATTTGTTTTCAAACACATGGCATTTGCTTTTGAAGATTAACTAATTAGGATAATTTCAAAGGAGTATCTCGAAGTTTTCTGTCACAATGTACTATTACAGAGGTCAGTGTTACTTAGAGGGATTACATACTGAATCTATGGAAGCTTTTATTTGCTTGGAAGTCTGACAAATATTCTTAAAAAAAAATCAAAATACAAAGAAAATGCATATATTTATCTGCTTCACTCCCTTCTCTGAATACATACTGTACATGTTACAAGGAATAATAATTATAACTATTCTATAACCAGACTGTGAAAAACACCACCCAAAATGGAGTGAAATAAAATCTGTTTTTGTAAAACAAATTTTTTTTCTCCTCCAAGGAAGCCTTTTGTCTGCATGAACATTTCTAGTATCACTTTTTCTTCCATATGGAAGACAGGGGCATAAATACGTTGGAATTGTAAACAGGGGCTGAAGTGACATTCAGAAGCCCTGGGATACCATATTACCAGAATCAGCATGCTTCCCCTTGAAAGGGTGCAACCAGAGAGGTTATTCACAAAGGAAAAGATTGTCTCCTCTCTTGGTCATTCCCCCTCCGCTCAACTTCTATGGAGAGTTATTTTTTCTCCTTATTAAAATAAGAAACAAAGGGTTTCTCTCAAAATCAGTAAACAAAAGTTTATATTTTAAACCCCAGCCTTGCCTTGCAGAGATTGTTATTAGAAGATGCTGGCTCCTCCTTAATTACTGCTATGGTTTGTCTACTACAGACCCTGATACAAGTTTCAACCTTGTCTTGAACTGAGATTAGTTTCAGTCATAAGGACAAAGTCTTTCACCCATGTGATACTTGTCTGCTGCCAAGACAGGCAACCTTAAAAAATCACTTCCCTTAATCAAATGCCAGTCCTAGAATTCAAGATCAATTCATGTTCCATTTTTAATTTTTCCTCTCTCTCCCACAACATAACACTTCATATTCCCATATTATAATATGAAACAAAAAATACTGAATCTTACCAAGATTGTCCTTTGTAAATTTGAGTTAACACTGCTGAACATCAGCTTGCCAACTATTGTGGCAATAGTAGGGAAAACTAGAGCTCCACAGAGAATACGTGTGGCAGAGACATGATCTGCCAGAGGGTTGGCCTCTGCTGGAATACGAGGAACAGGACATCCAATGCCTAGAGGGTAAGAGTGGGGAGAGAAAAGGTTACACAGCCACTGCCTCAGAAAGGACACAGCACAGTAGTGCCCACCCCCCCCCACTCCACTACAAATCTATAGCCTAATTACTTTTTGAGAACTATCCCTCTTCTCAGTGAATAGTCTGTTTCCATTCAATGACTGTAGTAATTTTTGCTTTCAAATAAGACACATGATTTTTAGTAGCTTGTTTTGTTACTAAGACCTTAACTGAAACCATGCTCCTGCTCCTCTTGCCCCACCTGTCTCCCTAGGTAGTATACAAACAATCTAAACAGAATGAACGGAAAATAGAGGGATGGTGCTAATCACCTCTACTTAAGAATGGCAAAAACTACTTGCCTATCCCCATCCCCTAAAGGCAGAAATTCAGTCTTGGTATTTTCTTTTAAATTTAACCACATTACCTGGAAATATGCTGTTCAAAATTTGTAGCTTATTAGAGTATTTGCGCCACAGTCTGAGCACATAGTCCTCCCAACGGATCATCTTGCCCAATATTAGCATGACTGGGATAGTGGGAAGACCAATCAGAAGAAATAAAGGATCAGCTCTCTCCATCACATCAAGACCTTCTTTGTGACCCACAACCTGGAAAACACAGAGTTGGCAAACATAACAAAGGCCACAACTCAACAAGAATGTAACTTAAAAAGTAGAGTTTGTTTGGAGCTGCTCACTCATTTTAAGTTAAAAAGAATATTGTTTTACCTAATTTACTCTGTTTTCTCTTTTGCATCTTTGGTTGCTTATGAAGTGTAATGCAGGTGAGCTACCAGCCTTAGTTTGCAAATCATTAATCTTGCAGAGAGCTGTAAATGCAATCCCTTACTATCTCAGGGGAAGTTTAATGTGTTTCTATATAGGTAAAACCCCTCCCTAGACATCCGAAACATTAATATAGCAGGCTTTCCAAAATGCATTGAAGAAGTTAGTTTTACAACAATTAATTCTACACTCAGAAATTGATTAGACACTATCTTTTAAAGGATAAATTGATAGCAACTATCAAAATTTTATGCTATTTAGGAATACCTTATGCAACAGAGATGACAGTATTAAATTACCACTTCTTTGGACAGTGCACAAAGATGTACATTAGTTTCAACTGTACTGCAAATAGCGTATTTTCATGTGTACTTTGTTTTCAAATGTGGTTAGTGCTATGATTTTAAAGGATAATCCTTACTTTTGGTAAGCTATCCAGTCTTCACTTGCACAAAACTTAAAATTAGGTGGTAAGAAAATCAAAAACCAGCAAAATAAAAAAATTAAAAAAAAAAACCAAAAAAAAAAAGAAACAACAAACCCAGTACTTCTGGAGTAGGTAGGGGACAGGGAGGAAGCCAGGGTAACATACTCCACTACCTCCAAACTGTACTTTTTAGCTATGCTTTGAAAACCATTCTATTTTATGTTTCTAGAACAAGAAGTTACGTTATCTACCACAGCATCTAAAGACAGGCATAACCAATATTGTTGCTGCCAAAAGATTATTCCTGAGAAATACATTCAGTATTTGTCTTCCAGCTTCTTCCACCCAAACCATCAAGTCTGATGGTACTCTTTTTCTCCTTATAGTCCATGTCCATCTAAAAAAGCCGCAGTATCTTGTCACTTCTGCTTCAGATTACTGTATTTCTCTGTTTTCTGTAACCCTATATTTGTTACTGACTTAGCTACCACTGGAGTTGCAATGTCAATTCTGTATTTATTTTTCTTAACCTTTAAAAATAGCTTTTGTGCTTCTCTCTGGCCCTTCAGCTGAAGAAAAGGAGTCTGAAATGTGTCAGGAGACAAGCTGTATTAAACCCAGCAAAGTTGGGGTGGCAAAAAGGGTGGAACTACTACCTCTACTACCAGCTTAATCTTCTCCATTACAAGCAAAAATAAGTTATTGTCTTGGCCAGCATGCCATCCATTCAATCAAAACACTAAATCAGGAAAATAGCTAATTCTTCATACCTGGGGATTTGACTGACTGCCTAAGCTAATGTTTAGACAGATCCTCATTTCAAAAGCAAAACAACTACAGAAAGAAGCATTTATCTTTCCATTTGGTTCTGTAGTTCTAGGGCAGCTAAAAAGGTCATATAATTTCCGATAGAAAAGGACTCAATGAAGCAGAGAGCAAGGAGAAGGGGACCAGTGCATTTCAAAAGACGGTTGTAATGTTCCTGTAGGAGCCACAAGGGCAAAATATCCAATGAGCAAATTCCAAAGTGTACCATTCTGTAATACAGAGGCTCATCCACTGGAATGGAGGTGGTGTGGAAAGTCATTAAACAGCACTTATGCAGCTGCTTGACCCTGACCACACTGTTACCAGGGGGACTGCAACAGCTCATTTGAGCTCTGCTGTGAGATCACACACAAACTGAACCAAAACAGCACACCATCTTGAGATGGAGTCACCTGCAGAACTGCAGGGCAGTACCACACAGTTCAGGAACAACTAGTGCCAGATGACTTACATGGAGAAGGACCAGGTTGTATATTTAAAATGAGAACTGTGTAGACGAATACTTGCAAGCATACAGATTTTGAACAAAAACCAAAACAAAACCCCATGTTTCAACCCCTGAATGTTACCAGCTAAGAAAAAAGATTAGTCATATGGCCTTTCTGAAGAATTACTCATTATTAGTACCTAGGTGATAAGGGCACTTTTCCTGTGAGAAAAGACTTGGGTTTAGCAGCCTGCCATATAACAGCCAGCCAGCCAGAGCAGTAGTGAGCTTTGTTAGCTGCAGCCTGAAACCATGTTTGAACAAGCATACTTGGCTTTATAGAGTGATCAGTTAAAAGTGAAAAGCTTTCTATCCACCCATCTTGAATTCACTTGTTAACTACAATGAAAGCAGATGAAGCATGTTTTAAGCCAAGGAAAGAGGAAATCAACTTTTTCTTTTTAAGACTTGCTTTCAAAGCTGGCAAGAAACATGTGTACCTGCATCACCGTCACAGCTCCGTATGTAACAGCTGTCCAGTATATGGAGCCCACCATTATTCCAGCTGCAGCAAATGGACATGCCTTTGAGATCAGTCGATCTGCAAGATCCAAAACGTAAACAACTGGACCTATGATAAAGGAAAAGTAAGGTTTCAAGATAGATATATATACACATAGAACCATACCAACGAAAGGTCTTGGCATCTATCACTGTTAAGGAACAAACTTGGCAAAATACAAGTCTGACAATCCCACATGTGTGGTTTCAGTAGAACATATAATTAAAAGGCTACTATGCTAAACTTGTAACTACCTACCATTTCATTTACTACAACATTTTTCTGACAGATTGATACACTGGTTAGTGCACTTATTTACCCACTAAAGTTGACTAGCTTCCTTTGTGTTCAATCAGAATGGTTCTGTTGTGGAAAACATTTTAGGCTTAGTGGCTTTTTCATCTGTTAGATACTTTAGTTTTCAAAAGAAAAAATACCACTAAGCAGTCATGTACTTCATGTACTTATCTTGGACAGCTTCACCTGAAAATTCTGTCATTAAACTATCCTGCTATACAGTAAGAAGTAGCACAGTCAATAGGAAAAATTCTTTCCCCCAGAAGAGGCTGCATTCAATATTTTTAGAGGACTACCTCTCAAACCCTGCAGGAAGTACTTCTATTCAAGTTATTTAGTGCCTTGACAACAATGCATGAACAATTTCATTGTTCTGCGCTTTCTGGACAACTGCACTTTCCAGACTTACAGAAAGCAAGACATTACCCTGACCACCTTTGGTGAGGCAAACAAGGGCAATGCCTGCATATTTTCTTTGAGGGACTGCAAGAGCACTAGTAAAGCAAAAACCAGAAGTCTGAAATGTATGTATGGAAGTGAAAAACATCATCACCATGATCAGATTCCACATTACTTTTGTATTTGTCAACAAATTCTACAGACTGTCCTCCTCCACCTCAAATGCATGAACAGTTCCTGCTAGCTCCCTCCTACTTTTTCCTACCAAATTCAGTGATAAAGTTATGCTCAAAACCAGCCTACAGGCATTCTTCATGGAACTAATCCTCCATCTCTCCCATCAAGGTTTACCCAGTCTGGCCTGTAATTTATTTTTTTTTTTGGTTGGTTGGTTTTTTTGTTTGTTTGGGTTTTTGTTTGTTTGTTTGTTTTGGGACGTGGGGTGTAAGAATGATCTCTTGAGCAATGGCATGAAATAACTTACGGAAGACTGGACAGACTACAGGTACAGGATTTCTACTTGATGATTTCCCAGCTAATTTGCATCCTCTGGATTGTACACTGGTCCCAAGTTCAGTGCCAGTTTTCTCCTGAACTCCGACAAATCAAAACTTGTTCTGACCTTGCACATAATTAAGATTAGGCCTCATGGTTTGTTCTTTTTTTTTTTTTTAACATGAAGTAAAAGCTGTGCATTTAAACATAAAAATCAAGATTTGAAATTCATATCACATTTGCAGAAAATGTGTTTCTTTCAGCCACAGTGACAAAACTGTGATTCCCGTTTCACAACTTAGTTGGTTCTTCTTTTTCAAAGAACAGCTCTAGTGTGAATGATTTCAAAAAAACCGGTTCTACTCAGTTCAAGTCAGTCAGTGAAAAAAAGCAACAGGACATATAATTGAATTCATTCCTTCTCATGTTTTATCAGCACTGGTATTCTTGTAAAGCACTCTCAAATACATCTCTTTTGTGGTGGGATTTTTATTTTTTAAAGAACAAGGTAGGATTTTACATACTTTACACAGTGGTAGCATCCAGAGACTTTGTAGAAGGACTAATTTTTTCCCCTGTACACGTGTGTGAATATCATACTGAAGAGTTGCAATTTAAACACATTTATCTTTTATGCAGTTTTGAGTTAAGTCATTGTAAATATTGCAGAGCTATGCATCAGACTAGCGGGCAGTCCTAACAACTTCGGCAGAATCTTAATGTACTCTCTAACTTGAGCTCTGCTGGAGCCTCAAGTTCTTAACTTACTACTCACATACTTCAAATTTCCTCCCCTTGTCTGGATTTTCCACTACAGTGTGCATTTTTTCGTAAAAAGTTCTAGTTTTAAGGGTAGGAAGCATGTTCCTATGTGGCTTCTAAGACACTGAACACCTCACCAGCATCCTGCTTCAAAGGTACCAACTGCTGTCAATTAGTCCACAAACAGTGTAACTGCAGAGTTAATTTATTCTCCAGTTGAGCATCCTAGTGTTAATAACATACCAAAATTAAAAGGTTTCTGAAGAAGGAACACTCTGCTTAAAATACAAAGAACTGGAACAAGCAGTTCAACTCTTAATAGTTGTGTTTAACTTTCCAGGACAGACAAAGTGCTGGGATGTCTATCAATGTGCTTGAAGTAGCAACAAGGTCATAACTGCAAGCACTAAATGCACAGTAGTTTACACATGTTGACTGTTTCCCACAGTCACTGAAAAAGTTGTTTAGTTGTATCATTTTGAACACTTATATTTGTTTGAAGACAAGAAACGCAGAAAGCACTGAAGCTTCCCTTACAACACTTCAAGTATTAACAAATCACACCTACTGATACTAATCATTAAGTGAAGCTAGTTACAGAATTGGGTATAGACTACTAGAAAAAATTTACTGACACAATCTTTTAACTAGGCCTTTAGGAAGGAAGCAGAGAGAAAGACAGACATCTGTTTTTTTTTTTTTTTAAATGGTATAAAGGAAGAAGCAGGAAAATAAATATCGCTGATATAGAAATTAAAAAGGAAATACAAACAAAAGTATTTTTCATTTTGCAAAATCTATCGTGCTTTCACTGAGCTTTTTGTGCCAAACTCTGTTTTCTATTTATTAAACTGAATTAATTATCTAAAGAGATCCTTTGATTATTTTCAAAGTGGCCATAATATTTTTCTATTTAGTAGAAGTTCTCAGAAGAGAGGAAAACAGCTAGCAAGAACATAGTCACCACTAATTACCAAAAGTGACAGGCACTATCAAATTTGAATTGGTATTAAAATGTAGAGAATACACCATTGAAGGGGCTGTTTTGAATTGGTAAATACATAAAAAGACAACCACTGTTACATATAAAGATATTCACTGATGTCTCAAACTGATATTACTTCTAAACTAGAATCATAGATTAAAAGTTGCGCTAGAAATTTGTTTTTAGAAAAACGTTTCCAGCAGCACATTAGAGAACTCATAACATAAATAAGTTTTTGAACTGCGGTGCCTCAGGAAAACTTTACTTGTTACTTCTTCCCTGCTCAAGTAATTTTAGATTCTCCTATGGTAGTACTAGTAATGTCTTCAAAAGATACCTGCTGCAGGATAAAGGGGCTACTAACAAGACTGCTTGAAAATGTCTTACTGTCCAACTCTGCCTGCTGTGACCTCGACTGACTTCCAGCTGAATTGGGAGATAACAGCTTTGGGTTACTAGAGAGACCTACAAATGGGCAAGACTTCTCACTTGTTTAAGGCACTTCACGCCCATGACTGATGTTCCACAGACCCAGATTCATCTCCCTGCCCTACTATCCATGTCTTGTGTACTCTTACACAAGTCTCACTTTTTAGCCCTGTATATCTTAAAATGGAAAAAGATAGTATTGTGAAGGAAAATAAATCAAATACATAAAAATCCTCTAAATGCCTGCAATCACTTGCTATATCAATATTTCTTTAACAAGCAGTTTTACTTTTAAAGAAAATTTAAGCTTCCGTGGCAACATTTCATTTTCTTGCTGTACTTAATATATCCCATAGAACACATGGCAAATGAAGGCTGAAATAACAGCAACCACTGCTAATTTCATTACATGCAACACACTGTGCATTATCCTCCTTGGCTACTCAAGTAAGTAGACTCTGGAAGACCATGTCCAGCTTTTTCTTTCACCTTGATAAACAGAACTAGAGCAGTGCCCAGCAATCACAGATATTCTGCCTCTTCATTGTAGGGCAATGTTGACTCAGAAATACTTCCTGAACAAAGTATCCCACACTGCTTAGTAAGGGTCTTTCCTCTTAATTTCCTTTGATAATTTTCTCTGCAAGCTGAGTTCAAAAAAAGTTGTATTTATGTGCTATGTGGCAATTGGTGAAAGAAGTCACCCTCTGCTCAACAAGAAAAATAATCCCATTAGCCATGAAATAATTAGAGGTCAATCACAAGATTTATCAATGTACCCAAGTAGAACACATCCAAATTTTTAGAAGGTGTTTAACTACGGCACCAAATAGGATGTGAGCAGAATATAAAATTATTTATTTCTGTCTAGAAAAAGGAACAGAAGTTTTCAACAGAACTGATACCTCAAGCACAAGAAAGGAAAAAAAAAAAAAGAAAGAAGAAGAAATAAAGAAACAGCAATTTCAATGATACATATCTCACCTAGCTTTGGAAATACTATTAAATATTCCGCATTGCACTGAGGACAAGCAACTCTAGCAGTACTGTTTCCTCTTTGCTTCTCATCCACCCAGCGCTGCAGACATGTCTGATGAACCCACTTCGTGGAGCCCCTGCACCTGCAAGGTCTCACCCACTCCGCTGTCCGATCGTCCTCGTCAGTAGCGAAACAAACCCAGCAGCTTCTGTAATTACAGGAACGAAAAGAAAACAATTTTATGCTACTTTTGCATGCTTAAAATAAACATTCACATGTGAAAGCAGGTAGCTTTAGAAAAATGTGCACCTAGAAGAGATGGTGCTTGTTACTTCATTCTTAACCACCAAAAATGTACCACAGTTTTGCTACAAAAAACCCAACAAAAACCATAATATTACAGACAGCTAAACAACTGCTTTTAATACATTCTGAATTATTAATTTAACTTTTAGATAATTTATTATTAAAGCATTGAGACTGTAGTCCAATCTTTGAATAATTCAAATTATGAAAAATCCATATTTTTTTAGTGTATTATCTCCTGCTACAGCAGACATTTTGGTAAGTTTTTATAGTTCTAAAAACTCAACATCAATACTGTAGTCTGTTACTTGGAAAACTAACTCCAATCCACTTACATGATAAAACAAAAATGATACAATGGGTCACAAAAAGTGTAAATAATTAAATTCATTCCCTCTCTTTGAAAAGAAAAAGTACTTTGTTGAAACAAATCAATTTTGCATAATATAGTTTAAGTTGCAAAGTACTTCAAGAATAATATCATACCACTAGAGAAGAAAATTTCTGCATTGAGGAATTATGTGGACAAGTA
>VWZG01002651.1:849083-860665 GCA_013396735.1 Grallaria varia
AAAAAAATTTTTTTTTCGTTTTTTAAAAAAAAAAAAAAAAAAAAAAAAAAAAAGAAGAGAGAAAAAAAAGCAAAAAGAAGCAAGAGAGAAGAAATAAGGAAGTGTAGTCCTAAAGCTCCAAAGCTGCAAGAACTGGTAGGGAGATTCCAAAGCAAGCAAATGCTTTGCACTCAAGAGTTTATATAACAGACCCTATTACTCAAGTTATTCTCAGTTTGTATTTCTATTTTTTCTTATAAACCAAAATGCTCTACTGAAGTCAGTCATCTTATACCAACCCACTAATACAATTTGAACAATTTCTGACCTAAAAATTACCAAAAAACTTTAAATACCAAGAATATATATCCTCGGAATATTAATACCTCAAGAACAATAAAAACCACCAATCAAATGTGGCAGCCATTGAAAATTTGTTTTAACTCTGAATAAATACGAATAAAGCTCCAAGGTGGCTGATAATAACACTGAGTAGTTCTCCTCAACACTCTGTAGAATTGACTGCATGACTCACCAGTAGAACAGTCACAAGTACTCAGCACATGGCCTTCTGTAATTATATCCTCCACAGAAGGCTAACATATGTTGGCACATTTTAGTCCATTAAAAAATATCCACTCCTAAACAGAAGTATTCAGGTGCCAGGAGGAGGCACTTATAACAAGAAACAAATGAGGAAAGATGAGAAAGGTACATAAAGACAACACTAGAGGTTTAAAATAAAGGCTCTCGTCTTTTTTTCTACAAACATTGTGAAGAAATAACTACTATATGTATATTTAAAAAAAAAATCACCGAATGCTAACTCCTCTTGTCCATAACAACTCTATTATTCATTTCCTTCACACTGTGTTAATAATGCATCATGAAGCCATAGGGAGAAACAGGCAGATACATAAACTGAGAAGACTAAATAGTTCATAATTCTCATCAGCAATCACCTGAAAACCTAGGAACACTAACACTTCTCCAAAAAGTTTGTTTCTGTGAGAGTTGTTTCCAAACACAAGCACATGCCAGGATTAAGGTTAGCCATTAAATCAAGAGGTATTTAATGATAGCAGGCCAGTTTAATCTTTATCTTAATATAGAAAAAAACCAGCTAGTCTCAGATTTAATACAACTTCAGTGCAAAATAATTTTTTTTAACCAGCATTTAAAGTGGAGATTTTGATTGAAATTTTTCTTATATCAATGTTGGGCAGGAGCTGTATAATCCTTCCTCCAAAAATCACTGACACAGAAATCCTGAGCATAAGCACTTACACTGAACATTATATTATCATTAAAGTAACAGTAGCAAAAGATCATAGAGAAAAGATAAAAACAAGATCCCAGTCCAAGTAGACAAGAAGTCATCTTAACTTTTAGGTACCAATTTCAGAGCAGGTGCTAAGAAAGGCTAAGCGCAGATTTGCTAGAAGGTGTTGGTAGACTGTACCTCCCATATCAGGTGTCATGCAGTGCAAATAGAGCCCTAAAACTGAGCAGTCTTACTATTTCAACTGAGGTTGCATCTAGACCTGATATCATAGAATTACTGGTTGGAAGGGACCACAGGAGATCTCCTCAGACCTCCTCCCCTCCCCAAGGCAGAAGCAGCACCGAATTCAGACCAGATAGCCAGAGCTTTCTCCAGCTGGGTCTTGCAAAAGCCCTATGGACAGAGATCCACATCTCCACAGGGCAACCTGTTCCCAAGCTCAACTGCATTGGCCCCCATCCTCACATGCCATAACCTTCTCTGTTCAAGTTTGCAGTTGTTGATTTCCTCACCAGCAGACAGACTGTCTTCTGAACAACCTCCTTGGTAGATATCACAAGGTTATTAGGCGCCACAAGCCATCCCTTCCTCAGGCTAAGCAGGCCCAGTTCCCTCTAGCTTTTCCCAGTATGTCATGCGCTCTACCCCTTAACCAACTTATGTAATCTCAATGGGTTCATTTAGAAATATTAGCCAGAAGCAGTTTGCTTTAATCAATTCAGACTGGATCTTCTTATTCTTCTGCTCTGAAGATAAATTTGCCGCTTTTGGTAAACTACAAATGCCAGTAAAAACATGAGAAAGTCATGTACTCTTTTGATAAAAGTAGGTATCGCATCCTGTAAGGAGGTAGTGCTTGACCCATTCTGTTGCTGAGAGGAAGAAAAAGATGCATGAAAAACTCTTGTTTTCACACCAGGAACTTTTCACCCACGCTGCAGTGCAGTAAGGCCACAAGGAGGTTAGCACGTCAGAAGCTCCAAACACCTGGCATATTCATTACCACTTTAAGGATTACTTAAAAAGATGTTTCAAAATTGAAACCTGAACCTTTTGATATTTCTATATCTGATATACATCTATTTATTTGCATCATACACTTGAATTAATTGTCAAAAGTTTTAACTTCATGGAGTACTTCAAGACACCATGCCAAAGGAAACCACCTGAGTTAAGCACTATGACAGAGGTCTGAGTACTTTTATATGAAAGAGATAAACAGGGGTTTGTATAGCTTTTCTAGATGAAGCAGATACAACAACTGAAAATATTAGATGAATGCCTTGATAATACATGGAATACCAAGGTTTTTAGTACAAAAAATTATAACTAGTCTCTCAGGAGTTTCCCAACACTGAAGTAGGAGGAATAATTACTTACTGTCTGCAGGTAGAACTTAATTTTTAAGCATCAATTAAAACATGTATGTTTGTCCCTAAGCATATCACACCAGACATCAAAGATGGCAATATAATGCCTACAAGATGACAGTCAAAAGGTTAAGAGAGTTTATAAATAACATGCTGACACCTTTATATTTCAGATGGGCAAAAGGCAGTCTACACGTCTGCATTAAGTCTACACTGATCATTTTTACTGATAAGACACAGGACACTCAGTCTCATTAAGTCTACACTGATCATTTTTACTGATAAGACACAGGACACTCAATCTACAGAAAACCTTCAGCATAAAGAGATGTAAAATAGTAAAGAATGTACCTGGGATGAAACAGTAATACAAAAGTCAAGCTATTACAAAGTTACTATTGTTTTAAACTTTCATTCTTCAAACCCACTCTCCAAGATAATTTTGCTTTTTCCATCCTGTATCAAGATCAGCTTTCAATCAGTTGGGCTAAAGACAGGGAAAAACAAACATCTTCTTTCCTCTCTGGCAGAGATTAACTCAGCACAGTCCATTCTTTATTCTTATACTGCCTTCCTTCTAAGCATGCACAACCTACTCTCAAGGAGCAACAGAAAGCCAGGTACTTCTAGATGCTGACAGGCTTTGACCAGAAGTCAGGGAAAATCACCTCTCAAAAAAAAAGTTTAGTTGTATTGTGTAGAAAGAAAACAATTCCTTCAGGTAGGACAAAAAAGAAATGAGCTTAATCAGTGTAAGCAGAACAAACAGACTCTGCAGAGATGGCATTTTTATGCAAAGTAAAAATACTACATAAATCCTGCATTGTGCTTTATGTTGTTTATTACTCTGCATATCTTATCTGGTTGAACACCCCTCCCATAAAGAGTTACTCATGTGTCAGTCAGTAAGACAACTCACAGTGCACAATGTCCAGTACAAGTTTGAGAATTTCAGAATAAAGGTCTTCAACCACGGACCTAGTTACATTGTCTAGGCTGCAGCATTAAGGTGTTAACCCAAACCTGTGCCTTAGGTTACTAAAGTATAAACAGTTAATTGCAAAAACAAACTAAATCAGTGCCTGCGCTTTTAAATAGGGAAGAAAAACATTCAAACCAACACAAACACCATCACAAATGCTATCTGGAATGAAAGTAGCAATTGAAAATTATGTACAAAACCACTGCATATGCTTTTTTCTTGTGAAAAAAATGATTGGATCAGATGACAGTTGAAAAAACTGAAATAGAAAACACACAAATTTACTATTTTGCAGCTTTTGAACTAGAATTGCTAGCATTTTGCTGATAAATCAGTGCTCTGGCAAAGAAAATTTAGTTGCAACAGTACTTCTCTCTTGATAGCATTCGTAATTTCTTAAGCAAACTACAATTCTGCATTTTTGTTTACCTGCTTTAAAAGTCTACCTGCAATTTCAACTCAATATATTCTCTCTTTTCATTAAAAAGTGGCAAGGGTAGAGAACAAAATTCATACCAGGTTGCTCTAGTTTCCTAAATGCTGCAGATGAGACAACTCCACAGTGTAGTGTTATTTCACCATCATGCTTCTTGCATTTGTGCTGTGGTCAATCCTTCAGGCAAGAATAAAATCCTTAGCTAGAAATTTTGAGTAACAAACTCCTTACATCTTAACAGCTATTTACCTTTTTTATAAATGCATGGTTTGCTTCCAGACTGAAATTATGCAGGGGAAAATAAAGGATGGAGCACAAAATACATCAAAGACAGATGAATCCTAGGCAACAATGTTGAGATGCTATCAAGACAGTCCTTACACTGGAGAAATCCAAATTGCGTTATTAAGGAAAAACACCTGTAATTATACAGGTGTAGAATCTAAGAGTCAAGAGAAGCAGCCAGCTGTTCTCTCACAAATACAGAGCTAAAGAACTTGCTCTGAGAGCTCTGATGTGTATACAAAGCGGTGCATACATTCTGATCTACAGAAACACCTTACTCTTGATACAAAAGCAAATCACCACTCTCAGTGGTGATCTAGGTATTGGAAACAGAAGAAAACCCTTCTTTTTCCCCTCCTTAACTACAAGAATCCAAATGAAAGTCATCTTCACTGGAGAGCTATTTTCTGCATCCTTCACTAATCGATCTGAATTTTATGTAAATGTGTGCACTTTGTGTTAAGCTATAATGTATTAACAGTTATGCTTAAGCTTTTGTATCCATATTTTTCCTTAGGAAAACAACTGTCATGAGCAAAAAAGATGATAGAAGAGGCATTTCCATGCTTCAGAATCCCTACAGATAATTTATCCACGGGGTATGTCCCATAAGGTGAAATACTGAAGGTTTATCACTACAAACAACAGGAAAGCAGTTATGTATGACCGTCAGAAATATTAGATGAATGAAAATTGGTTTCTTTGAATGTAACCTCACTCCATAAACCCAATATAAAACAGAAAAATTCTGAGGTCTTGGTTACTCCAAAATCCTCCTATTGGTATTGTGCTACACTCTGAATAAAATTCAAATCCTAAATACTTGGCTCCTTCTTACCATTACATTCACCATTTATCACACTGTTTCTAAAGTTTCCTATATTAAGCCAAATAAATTTTTATATGAAAGCTGCAGCCTCTCTTCAAGCCTCCTTTTACTCTACTTAGGTTCTTTCCCTGCTGCCCTTGGTACTAAGGAAGACAGAGACACTTTCTAGTCACTTTAGATATCAAGTGATATCTAGGTATTTAGATACCAACTTCTAGTATACTGGAATAAAAGCTTTAAAAAGGGCCAGAGATACAAATAACAATTTCACAAACTTGAAAGGATAAAAGAATATTAAATGTACAAACCCCACATCTCTGTTACAGGTAACAACTGAAGAACAATAAACTGGTTTGGTCACCAGTTAACTAATGCACTCAAAACCACTAAATATTATATATTACTGGACTACAAACTTCAGAATGTGGATGAAAATTGAATTTATTTTTTTTTTAAGAGAAGTTGATTCTGCAGAACTCTTCCTAATCTTTTCCTTCCCCTACAAAATAGTTCTACCATTCTCCTCGCAATTCTTTGTCTTCCTTAACTCTTCCCTTTTACTCCCTACATTCACAGGAAGTGTATCAAACCGGATGCTTCCCTGATAGTACTTCTAAAAATCTGCCTCCCTGTTACTTCTTGGAAATTCACGTGGTTCCTGGCTGCCAGTCTCCTTGACAGGCATAGTTCTAAATTACAACCTAAATCAACCCATTATCTCTCACCTTCAGTTCTTCTAAAGCACAAACAACTTTCCCTCTCTCCCTAACTCACGTTTATCCTCTTTCGACATCAAACTGGAACTTCTCTTCAACTTCCAGGCTGCAGTTCCACCCCTGCCCCACAAAGCTTGTACCTCCAGCACCTGCCTAATGACAGCCTGTATTTTGCTAAATACTCTTTCCTTAGAGATGACCTGGAAAGGAGAAAAACACCAGGATTCTTTTTGCTTCCTTATGATGAAAACTGAACAGGTTCATCAACAGAAGCCTGATTCCTTTTGGGTCCCCACCTTCTGAATACCATGCTATTACACCTCCTGCAATAACAGGCCATCACTGTGGTTTTATTGTTTGCAGGAACAGGTTGCAAGGGCTTCCCAGATGACTCAAAATTATACATGAGGAATCTTAAGTGGAACAGGGTGAAAGTGCTACCTATTCAAATAAAAGCATAAAGAGAAAACAAGTGCAATAAATAGAATTTAAGAGTCAGTAAGCATCTTTCCTCTCCTATAACTAAGTCAAAATATTTTTACGGTTTTACTTTTCAACAGCACTCCAAAAAGCAACTGTTAAGCTTTTTTTCCGATCATAAAACCAGCAATAAACCACACGAGGCCTGCTTAGCTTCGGTCGCCTTCTGGTACTTCATTTTACGTGCAGCTCTCCGCGTTCCCTCCCCACCTGCGCTCCCAGGCCCGGGGACACGAACAGCCTCCTCCCACCCCCCGACACAGACACACCTCCAGCCGAACCCACCCACCTACACCCCCACCTGGCGCCGACTCACGACTGCGCTCGCACAACTTCTGCCGGACCACCAAACATTTCAGAAGACAAAAAGCGCCGCGGTCCCGGCGGTCCCGGCCCACCCCCAAACCCGCCGCGGGGTCCCCACGCCCCGCCCGGGCGCTCCCTCCGGCCGGGCCCTGCCCAGCCCAGCCCGTACCTGTCCATGGTCTGCGGCAGCGCCAGGCCCGTCTGCTCGGCCATGGCCCCGGGCGGGGGAGCGGGCCCGGCCGGCGGCCCGCAGCCCGCAGCCTAACTCCGGCGTCACGCGTGTGGCGGCGGAGAGAGGGCGGCGAAGGCAGGCGGCAAATCCGCCCTTCCGCGGGGCGGCCCCTACTCGGGCGGCTGGGGCAGGACGGGGACAGCGCCGAGCGCAGCCCGTGACCGCCGCTGGGCAGCGCGCCTGCGCCGGGCGGCGGAGCGTGCCGGGGCGCCGGGAGGTGCAGCGCTGCCGCCGGGAGGTGTAGTCCTGCCGTGGTACTACAGCCGGGAGATGTAGTGCTGCCGGGAGCTGTAGTCTTGCCGTAGCCCTCCTGCTGGGAGCTGTAGTCCTGCTGTAGCTCGGGCGCCGGGAGCTATGGTTGTGCAGCCGGCGCGAGTTTAAAGGTCCGGTGGGGCGCGCCCGCTCCCCTCCCCTCGTCCACCCAGCCCAGCCCAGCCCAGCCCAGCCCAGCCCGTGTCTCCGCTGCCCGCGGTGTCGCAGCCGCCGCGCGCGCGGCACGTGAGGGAGCGCGGGGGCTCCGCAGGGTCTGTCCGCTCCCCGCGACCGCCGCCCCCGCGCCGGGAGCCGTCACAGACGGTGGGAGGGAGGGCAAGGGGAGAAGCCAGGCCGCCTCCTCTGCCCGCCTCCTCTGCCTGCCACGCACGGCCCCCCTGGCTGCAGGAGCGTCCCGCTGTGCGCGGCCCCGCCGAACAGGTGCGGGCGATTCCCGGCCCTGTCCTGGGCACGGAGGGGACCCGGGCGGGCTGCCCAGAAGGGCGGTGGCTGGACAGGCGACGGGGGAAATTAATCCGTGACCGTAGGCGTGTTGTCAGGGCCGGGGCGAAGCCCCCGTGAGTGCCGCGGGGCCCGGTGAGCGCTCGCTGCCGTGTGCGGGCGGGGCGGGGCGGGGCGGGGCGGGGCGCGGGACAGCCGGTGGCGATGGCAACGCCCTCAGCTGGGCTTCTGGGCGCGCTTCCAAACGGGAAGAAGGCCTTCCAAGGTGCTTCTAAAGTGTGTTGTATGTTCAGAAGTCAACACAGAGCATCACAGTCTGGAAAACTGGAAATCTGGAAGTTGAAAAGCCTTTCTAGAGCAAAGAGGTGAATCGCACCTGGTGAGAAGTTGCCTTTCCATTTACCTCCACCATGAGGGTCTGTCTCCTGCCCTTATGACATGTTCCCCAAGCAAAGGGCAATGCCTTGTTTTTCAGAGGCTGTTGTGACATTACCGATTCTTGGAAATGTTATTTAGTAAAGATCAACTTTGAACTTTCCTTTTCAGGTTATATTTTTAACGAACAGTAATAAGTGTTGCTACATGAAACCAGTCACTCTTACCTTGTGTAAATTACAACTTTGTTGCGCTGCCGTTGCTGTACAAGGTAGTAATTTACAGGGCAAAGCCCGGGGTGCGACTGTAAAGCTGCGTCAACCTACATCTGTTCTTGGCTGAGACTAAGCATTTGCATGGTGGATATACATGTCTGCAGAGGTCTGGTAGAATAGGAAGTGAAAATACTGGATTCTTTGTGCTGCCTTAGCTAGGGACAAATCTTTGACAGTCTTTGTTGAGAGAAAAGTGTTGTGAAAAGGTGTGTAAAACATCTAGGCTTGGACTTGTAAGCTGTATTATATGTATAACAGTAGGGATATGCATAAAGGTGTTGCAGAGGGTGTTTATTTTTTTATCACTACAGACATGGTAAACAGGACTGCTGAAGTAGTTACAGCGATTTATCTTATAGGAAGCACATATAGAAGCAGGCAGGGAGAAGGCATCGATACCCTGTCCCAGAAAATTTATTTTGTACTTAAAATAAAGTTGGGACCATAAAATTCAGTGTTGCTTGCACTGCTGAGTAGTCTTGGATGTGCAGTGGCCTGAATAAACCATGTGGGCATCAATTCCTGGAAGAGAACATAATACACTCTGTCCCAATTACATCTGTTTGTGACATGTAAGAGCAATATTAGGTATCAAGCATGTCTAGTTCCTGTTCTTGGTCTGGAGTAAGTGCATTGTCTACTGTCCAGAACACTGATCAGCTAGGCTAGCCAAAGGTTTAGGGGTTTTTATATTTATTCTCAAGTGTTTCACATAGAAATAGGGAAGCTGATTTTATTTTGAAGATTATGTGGTTTGTGCAATTTCTGTGTTTTCGCTTTGAAGTTGGAAAGATATGTTAGCTGCCTGCCACTTACAATAAAGGTCATGATGAGGAATAATGGCTGTGAACAATATTTACCTGAAGAAGTGGAACCAGAGCCCGGGATCACTTGGCTACCATTTGAGGCTGAGGAACAGTCTGTGAAAAAGGTGGCTGCTTTGCTCTGCCACTGGTACAAGGGCGGTATGACAAGATTGGACAACTTGAATATCAGGTCAAATAGTGAACACTTGGTAGGTTTGGACATCCTTTTTTTTTTTTTTTTTAAATTCTGTTTTTTTTCCCATACATGAAAAATAAAAACATAATAGGATACATAAAAGCATAATTGAACAAGCATTAATGGTTTTAAGCTGAAAGAGTGTAGACTTAAACTGAACATAAGGAAAAAATGTTTTATTATGAGGGTGATAAAACACTGGCACAGGTTTCCCAGAGAGGTGGTGGGTGCCCCATCTCTGGAAACCTTCAAGGTCAGGTTGGACAGGGCTCTGAGCAACCTGGTCCAGTTGAAGGTGTTCTTGCTCATTGCAGGGGGATTGGACTAGATATCTTCAAAGGTCGCTTACAACCCAAACCATTCTGTAATGGCAGACCTCTTAACATCCCATAAATAGCTTAAAGATTTTGAAATCTAAAAACTGATTTGTGCCTTTTTATTGTTCAGAAGTCTGTTGGACAGCTTGGGGTATGTGTTCTCCATTTGTCTGCTCTTCTCAGAATCAAAGTGAGATCCTAAAATATATAACCAACTGTTTTACAATCTGAGAAAAAAAAAAGCATCCTTATTCCCTGACAGAATAGAGTTGTCATTCCATCCTAATCTCTTCCCCTTAACAAGCCTGGATATGCAGCTGCTCTATTCAAATGCTTGGTTTACTCTCCCCTTTACTCTCCTCCTTCATTTTCCCTCATCCCGCTTTTCTCTTCATTTTCTTTCCACTTTTTGTTCTTGATGCTTCCTTCTTTTCATTGGCAATTTCCACTGTAAATCTCAGGTTGCTTCCTGCAGTTTTTTCATTTTTAGAACTATTGCTTCCCATATCATCCCTTAATAGGTCCTTCCTTGTTTCTTCCTTCTGTTTCCATGATGTTCACTGCACTGTCTCGCTCTGTCATCTCTTACCTTCACCTGGTGGTAGCTGCATTACAGCCCTGCGGGCAGACTCCGTTTTGCCACTGCAGAGTGAGGGAAAGGGGTTGCTACTGGTGGAGATTTGCCAGAGCTCAGCCTCCCTGACATTAACTGGAGGCACCAGCCACTTGGAATGAAGTAAAACTGCCCATTTGGAGGCACTTCATTTCAATTTGCAAGCTAGTCAGAAGAGTTGGTTTCTGTCAAAAAGACTAGTGTGGTTTGTTAGTCATAGTCATAGGCTTAGATTGCACCATAATTAATTTCTTAGAATACAAATACACTTAATACAATGGTAATTGAGTTAGCTAGGCTTATTTTGGCCTTTCTTACATTTGTTTCTTTGGAACTGGCCTAGGTCAAGTAATTCAGGTTCCAGACTGAATTACGCTCTTGCATTCTGATTCAGCTGTTATTATCTTTTAACTTCCAGTTATGAAAGAGTTGGTTGGTAGAAACAAACAAACAAAAAAAACCCCCCAAAACAAAACAATAACAACAAAAAAGAAGGGTTCTGATAGTGGCTAGTCAATCAAAAACTGTATTTACATCTGATTTTCTTTGGTTCTGGAGTGCTTCTCCTTATCCTAATGTTTGATCTACAAAGTAAAGCTGTCTCCTGGGAAGAACTAAAAGAGTCAGTGCCTTCCACGTGAATCCTCAAATCATCTGAAAAACAATAACCCAGAAGTAAATAGGAACACGAGGGACATGGAATGCCTAGAGTCAGGCCTGTGATAGCTGGGATGGTTCATAAAAGTCAGTATTTTTAATTGCTGTAAGAAAGCAGTTTTCCTGCCTTTAATGATTCAGAGTAGCATAAACAGGTTAGAGCGAGCATTGAGAAACTCTTAATTACAGCATTGATTTGGAGCAGGCAGACCATACAGCCCAACATAAACAGACTGCACAAAGCAGAGACGAGTGTTATAACAACTCTCTTTCAACTGCCCTAATTTATCTTTCTCAGCTTTAGTCATCTCTCTTTCACCTACAAAGCTATGGATATTTCATCCTTTGAAAAATCAGTCTGCACTTTTATTAAATAGTTATTTTCACACTTCTGATTTCAATTATGTGATTTCCATACAAGCATTAGTATTTGATCCTGAATAGTTACCCAGAACAGATATACAGAACAGGCTACTGCAAAACAGAACACAAGTGCCAAGGAATGAAATTCTGAAAACCTTATCCAACCTACATTAATCATCACAATGTTAATATCTTGTGAGAGGAACTCCTGTCAGGCTGTATATTGATGTGGAGCCTGGAGATATGTGGATATTAGGTAGTGAAAGCGAGGTAGTTGAAATGTGGAACCGCAGTGTACACAGTAGATGCAATGTTAAATAGTAAAAACTGCACCTTGCTTTTTTTTTGAGCAGCTTTTTTTTTTTT
>VWZG01002651.1:869153-958651 GCA_013396735.1 Grallaria varia
TAGTCTGTTGGCACTGTTAAGTAGCCTGATTCTGAATATTAAAGTGTGAATACCCAGGTCGTGTGTCTCAGTAGTCTTCCAGTGTAACAGATACAAGTAATACATGACATTCTAGCCATAGCAGTTGTGAAGTATTTTACAATTACTTGTTAGATTTAAAATTTGGTTTAATCTTAAATGTCTGCATTTTCTAATTAACTAAAGCATGGTAACAGTACAAAAGAAAAGGCCCATGACTGTTTTGCATTTAAAATATGATGATTTGAGCACTAATTACTTATTGATTAGTTTCAAGTAATCAACTGAATCGTAGTTAGGCTGTCAAAGTTAGTGAAGGTAGAGCAGATGTCTGAATTAAGTATGCATATGAATTAAGTATGATATTCTGATCAATTCCATATATAAGTGGGACTTCCTCAAGAACATTAAAGGTATTAACATAGAACAATGAATCAATAATTTTGTCCTAAAGATTTGATAAAGGGTTTATCTGTCTTCTATTTGGGAGGGAAGGTAGAAGGGAAGGTGAAGGGCATAGCAGTTCTATTTTGCTATTTCCCTTCTTGGATCATTTTTCCCAGTTTCTATATTTTTCCTAGACTGCTCTTGTGAACTGAATGTAAAAGGGAGGGGGACCTGAAAAACAGTGTTTCCCAGGTGGCTTTCAAGGAAAAAAATGAGTTTGCTGAGTGGATGATGAACATTTCCATTTCTCAGCAGCTGGTAAAATAGCTGTCCTTTCCTTAAGGTCACTCACGAGTGATTCCTGGCAGAAGTATACTAAAGGGCAACTAAAATATAGCACCGTTTAGTTTAAAGGTATAAAGTGATCTTAAACTGTCCACATCTGAGTTTGGCTTGGTCTGGGTAGACCACTTTCTAGAACTTTTGAATTAGACTGAATAGAAAAGCATATGCCAAAACTATTCAGTGATGACCTTTGAGGGATGCTCCAAGGTTTTCTGGTCTTCTTTTTTTTTTTTTTCTTTTTGGTTTGGTTTGGTTTTTTGTTGGTTTTTTTTTGGGTTTTGTTTGTTTGTTTTGTTCCTTTTTCCTTCTGATCATTGGAGATAGTGTTATAAGTTTGAAAATACTATTTATAAATAAAAGATGCTTGTCCTAGAAATTTAATCAAGATTTATTCCAAACTGTGGCATAAACTCCCACAGAAAAAAGGCCGCTTACAAACTTTACTGTTTTTTCCAAAATAAGCATGCTGCTTTGATTTGGCTTTTGCTTTTATCATAGTAACATGTGATACGTTATTTAAGGAAAAGGATCTGTTCAAAACCTTTAGCATAATGGAAATTAGAAGACCTAAGATAGAAAAAGTGTCTCTTTCCTCTTAGTGTTCCCTATTTCTCCCCACTGTGTCTTCTCAACCCCCTGAAATCTAGATTGAAAGCTTTTCACATGTAACTGGGGGTTGCAGGTAACTGCTGAAAATGGAGCACCATGTTCCTTTGGCATGACAGTGGATTTTTTACTTGTATTCCTTCTCTTCAGGAAAGCATAATGTTTTATTGTCAGAAGAGATCAAAAGCTAGAAAAAGAAATTCTGTATGATCTTCAGATGGGAGAAACAACAGGACTAGGTGGAAGTTTCTGCCTTCTCTCAGGGGTGATCAGACTGTTGTGCCCTCCTGTTAAGTGTATAGTTTTGCAAGGCGCTCCCTGAAGTAGTTCTTACCATTTCTCAACTCAACCTACTTGTTCAGTACGGTGAGGTGTAACTAAAATTTCAGAAAGGGCATGAAACAGAATTTTCTAATTGCTGTTTACTCAGCAGAAGGACAGCTAAAGATTTTTCTTTTGAACTCTTCCTGGTGCTGTGTAGGCTAATAACTTCCCTTCTGTAGGGAAACTTCCCAACTGTCCACATGTATTTAGAGATATTTTTTTCCCTCTAGCTGGCAACCAGAGTAAATGGAACATGTAGTGTGTGAGAAATAAGCTATGTATATTCCAAAGCTTTAGGCAAATTTTCCATTCCTAGTAATATTAGCATTTTGTGTATAAATACATGCAAAATGTATATGTATGTACATCTATAATCTGCATCTGTGTATGTGTAACTAGTTCATTTTCTCCCAAATACAATTGAAATTAGTTTTCATTAGTTGTATTTTACAGTAGAACAACATTGACAGGGGACGTTTTGCTGTTATTGAGATAATTGGCCTCTTTTTCACACTAAGCTAAATCTGTTTTTTTTGGTGACTGGGATAATTGAAATGTAATAGTTTTCCATTCTCATTTTTCTAACAAGTATGTCAGAGCATGTTTACAGTTCAGTTTATAGGCTATTGTGATATTTTATACATTCTGTACCTAAATTTAGGGCGCCATTGCCGTGTTTTGTTTCATTATGTCTTCTTTAATTTTTCCTTGTTTCATTTAATGAAAATCTGAGAAGTGCCAAATGATTGCTTTTAAGCAATTATTAGAATATTGTATATACTGACAAAAGCAGGTGCCTCAGTAGTTAGGTGAATGTAGAATTTTTGCGTATGGAATTATATCTTCATTCGTGTAATCTTTTTATTATTACCTGTAAATTTTAGAATTGTAGAAGTGCAAGTTGTGAAGTGTCACAGAAACTTTGCATGTGTGTGTTCAGACTTGGTTAACATTTTCATTTTCATAAGATTCAGTTACATGATTCTGTCTTCCTACAAGTTACCAGTAGCATTTCAAAAACACAACTAATTGATGCCTTTCTTGTCCTCATTGTTTAATGTGGCTTTGTCCCTTTATTGCATGCTTCTGAAGCTCATTCCAGAGATAAAATTGCCAATTTTTATAAGATCTTATAGGAGACAAGCACTGTGCCAATCAGGATAGATACTGATCTGCTTTGTTACAATGATGTTAGGAGAAGGGGTGATGTTATCTCCATTCTACAGATGTAAATAAGAGACACAGAATGTGGGGAATTAATTTTCTTCTCAATGTTCAATCTGAGAATACTGAAAAGTTGTAGGGGTTTTTCTGAAATATTTAGCTTATAGGTCTTATATAGGTATTTGAAAACAGAACATACACTGAAATCTCTAAGTTTGATGTTTGTGTGAATCTCAAATTAAGCATCAAAAAAGTGAAGAGAACGAATTGTCCCTTGTGAAAAGTTTTAGTTTGTTACATGCCAATTATTCAGGAATTAAGAAATTTTCATCAGGGAAGATAAAGGAAGCAAAATATTTAATTTCTTTAATAGTTACCCACTATTCCTTCAACTGTCTATGTTATTCTCTGTGCATCTTCCAAATGCTGGAGAAGTCTTACTCCTGTGCTTCCTAATTCTTTTTTCTGAATGGCTTTGCAAAATTTGCAAGAATTGCTGTTTTCTTGTAAATTCCTGGAGTCTAAATGAAATACTTAAGCAAAACCACAGATTCTGTTGCATGTTAGGATGATGACCTTCACATGATTCAACAGCCAAGTTACAGTCTTTTGATCAACTCTACAAATTGCTCTTGGTTTAACAAAGTTAACGAAAGTTCTGTGTACAGAGCACAAACTGTCAGCGGGTTTCAGTTTTGGGCGAAGTGTGGATTTGTGGGCATGGCCCCTGTTCTTTGTTTTATCCACCCTTGAACCGTTCAACTCCACTGCTTTCAAACATCCCTCCTGCTTCTTCCTGTTCCTGATTTTCGATCCCTTTTTTAACTGAGCCTTCTCCGTTGAGTTGGCCTCCCCTATTCTGCTTTCCACGTCAAAGCTTCAAGTTGCAGGGGGAGGCCCCAGTAAATCCCTGTAGGCGTAAGACGAATCATGTTCACTTACTCTGTGGGAATTACTCCTGTGCAAACTTAAGAGCATGAGGTGTTTTAAGTAGGTTTAAATAAACTTAGGGAGAATGGAATTTTCAGAAATATTAGCTAGAAATTCTATATTCTAAAAATGTAGAAATTTTAACCAGGTGACAATTTAGTCTAAACGTGCCAAACTGATTTTCTTTCCCCATCCCACACTGGGCTTCCAGGATGTGTGACTTAGGATGGATTTTCACACAGATTGACAGAAAAGCACTTCTGACATAAATGAGAAAACCATTATGTCTTTAACGTGGACATAGATATGATTTTGTTTTATGTAATAATCATAAGTGGATGTTTCAGTGAAATTATCTTTTCTACATGGAAGAATTATAGCAGTTGCTCATCTTAAAAAGATTCATCCTAAAAAGTTATTTTTGGCAACACTGTAAGCAAATTAAAGCTGATTTTTTAATGAGAAATGTCAGGCAACTGACATATATAGTCATATATATATGTATCTATAGTGTATTATGTTTCTGAATAAATAGGAACAAAGAAAATGAACAAATGAACAAAGAAAATCACCCACCAAAGCTCTCTTAGTTTTAGTCTCAAAGTGGTAAAGGCTCTTTTTTGCAAATAAAGCTTGCTATGGAATTGCTAAACTAAAACAGACAAACGTTTTGTTTTAAAACACTGTAATGGTTAAAGATTGTTTTGGATTAAAGGAAAATTCCTAATTCCTTGTTGGAAGTTGCTGCTTCATTCTGCCTGAAGTATTTTGCTTCGTGAAGGAGATGTGTTAAAAGCATTAATGAATCAACATGTAGGTAGCTGCTGTTACTCCCGTTTACTACATGACCTTTATAGTAACTGTACATTTGTAAAGGGTTAACACATGATTAATGTATTAACTGATTGTCCAACATGTAAACAGATGGCTTATAACTAAAATATAATATCATCTATGGATGTGCCTTAGTAAGCCTTGAGATTGTAATAACCCCACGTATGTAAAATGTTTATAGCACATTTTGTACATTTGAAATTTTCCTTAAACTACTTATAGAGATACCTTTTAGTTTTAAGGCATGATGTCCATAACAGTCTGACCTAATCATTTCATCTCAGTAAATAATTCTCTTGCTCATGTATTCTTTCCAGGATCATATTGTTTCTTCCTGCGACAATTGGAAAAAAAAAATGAAAAACCAGTGAAACCTCTCACAGTAACTGAAAGGGCTTTGCTTGAAGCTCAGAAAGCCCAAAGTAGCAGCTGACTGTGCTACTGTGTGGGAAGAGTAAGGCAGAGCAAGAGTCAGGGATAAGGAAAAGTAAGACTTTTATAGGACAGAATGAAAGGGAAGCTGTGGCCTTTCCAAATATGGCAATCCAAGATGACAATATACCACTTTCTGTGGATGAGTATTTCTGCAAATAAGATCTTGCAAAGTTTGGACCAGATTCAGTGGTTAGTGGTAAAGATTCTCAGGTTGGTGGCTCCTGCTATTTTGGCTGCTAATAAGCCAAGCTGTGCCCGTGACTTCTGAGTTAAAAAAACAGCAGATTTTTATAAGTGCTGCTTTGATGCAAGTTTCTGCAGACAGTTTTACCTCCCTTGTCTGAATGGGAACACACTCTTCTGACGTGGTTTCATACAGTAGAAATAGTAGACTACTTATATAACATTTTTTTTCTTGTTAGGCAAGGAAGAAGTAACTGATGTGTGTGCCATTTAAAACTACTTGAAAATGGATTGTAGTAAATTTTACAGGTTTTTTTGAAGGCATCACTTTCTAGAGAAACTGAAAAGTTTTCTTGCTATTTCACTTGCGTAGTATCCTTTTTTGAATATAAACTTGAGCTGGTGAATGTTTCAAAATATAGCTCAGTCCTTGGCTCCACTGGATATGTGGAGAAAGGGACATTAATTAAAAAGAACAAATACAGTGAAAATAGTTTTTTTTTACGAATGCAGGTGAGGACAGATGCAAAAGGCAACTGTACTAGATGCATAGTTTTTCACACAACCTGTAATTTTGTTTACCTTTTCACACTAACCGTTTATATATGTAGTTCCAGAAAGGAACTAATACACACTTGTATTTCTCCTTTCCATGTTATATTTTCTGGTTGATGAGGTCCTGGTTTATGGAGAAAATTGACTCCTTGAGGTCATGACCTTGTCGTTAGTGCTATTTAATATCAGCCTGCTTTGCTGCAGTTCTTCCGTTGTTTCTTTATGATGAGCTGATCTCCTCTGTGTTGATGATATCTGGTAAATATTGACATTGTGTTCCTACTTTATTAACCAACACTAGTGATAAAATTGGTCTCAAGATTTTCCCTGACAAAATTCTATTGTTCACTTTTCTTTAGCAGATTCTGTTCAGCACTAGCAGTTCTTTTCCATTTTGCCTTTTTCTTTCTTACCTCAATTGCACTAATTACTTTTTTTTCCTGTTTATATGGTTACTTTGCCTGTAGCACCGTATGATTATGTTGAAATCCTTGTTAGATCAGCCATATCATAATCTTTCAAGAACCAAAGGTCATATTTCCAGGGTATTGCTTCAGTAACGTGTAATGCTGTATTATTTCTGGATTGTATTTCTTAAGAGAAGAAATCCTTGAATTTCAGTAATAAAAACTAGAAACAGTGTTTGTCATCTATAGTTTCACATTCTGCTTCAGTTATTGCAGTTCTTGAATTTTTAATTTGCTGGTCAGATATATACAGTATTGACATCCTTACCTGGACTAGCTTTAGTGGTTCCATTGACTGTCCCTTACCAGCTTTGGCTCCTTGTGATTCGGTTGTTCCCATGCACCTCGTCTGTTATTGAACTGGATAGATGGTATTGCTTTATGTCTTACTATTCACCTGTATTTTCTGTTTACCCTTGTTCCCCTGTGAGTGTGTGAGAGGCTGCTTTATTTTCTTCTGATTTCTTCTGATGTGTTTTGCTTTTTTTATCAGTCGTCTTCTACTTTTTTCTAGACATTTATTGTCGAAGGTATTCATGCTGACCTTCTTACAGTTTCTCTGAATATCTGTAAGTGGCTGACCATACTGGTTCTTTCCTTCTAGCAACATTTCTTAAGGTGCCTGTCAGTCTTTATTACCTTGTACAAAAAAGGAGAATTTGATTGCAAATCAGGCAAGCTTTTATCTCAAGACATTTTTCCTGTTTGGAGCAATCTTTACTAAATTTGCCATGTGCTAATCAGTTTAGCTCTTATAATGTGCAAGGAAAGTGGTTTTTTTGCTCCTGTGAATATCCTTTTCAAGTTCTGCATAAAGAAGGTTTCCTTTTGGTTAATTGCCTGTTCATACTTCTGTACCTTGTAAGAGATTTCTGAATTATTTTAATTAAATCCAAATGTGCAGCAGTGGTAATTTGAGTGCATAACACCTAATTGACAACAAAAAACTGCTCATGGCTTCTTCTCATCTAAGAGGAAGAAATATCTATTCTTGTTATTTTAAATAATTGTAACAAGTATTCACGCACCTTGTTCATGATACAGTTATTCTTTTCCTCATATTCTGTGTGCCTTTAAGCCCCTTAGGCAATGAAAGATGCAAATATGCATAGTGTGATTCAGTTACTATTTTAATATATTTATCATACAAAGTAATATAGATAATACATTAATTTTGAATTTGTTATTAAGCCGATTTTTTTTTTCATACATGGGATAATTCAGTACTTGCAACTGGAAAAATTACTTTGTTTGCAAAATTTATTCTGTAATGGAATTGCTTACATATAATTGATTTGAAGAGTTGGTTCTAATGAAAACGTTATTTTGAACTGGGTTGTTTGGGGTTTTTTTGTTCTGCTTCTGCCTTTCCTTCCTCTAAGAGGAGATTGTTGCTATTGAGTGGTCTTTGGATTGCTGGTGTCTGCTGTTTCCTACCTGTTCAGTTGCATACATGCAGCCTTTGTTAATTTTGCAGATGATCAAATACTTAATAGCAGATATTCTTAATTTAAAATTTCTAACATCATGACACTTAGGAAAAGGTTTGCCTCATATCTCAGCGGCTATACAAGAGTCTCAACTCATGTTTGGAAATAGGTGTACAGCTTGAGAGAGCCTGTAGTTCTAATTCCCTTACAAGAAGGTGTCTGAGACAGCTTGGGATTCTGTGATCGATTATGTCCTTGATAAAGTCCCAGGATGGAGAACATTTGCTGTCTAACTCTTCTCAACCGCTGTTAGAAAGAAGGTGACTGAATGGATTTTTGTGTGCCACAATTCATCGTGCATATTAATCATGCCGTAATAACACAAAGTTAGGACTTGGATAACTCTCATGAGTAATTTTAGTAATTAAAAATATATTGCAACTAATAGATGAAACATTTTCTTTAAATCCTGCTGAACGCAAAGTGACATCACACTGAAAAGGTCACCTCCTTGTCTTTTCTGGGCACTGGAACGTTGTGAGGGTTTCTGGCGTGGTTTAGGACTGTGCATAAATATTGGTAGATGACCTCAGTTCCCCCCAGCCCTTACTGTGCAGCTATCCCCACTATGCTTAACATTTTATTGGTTTCCTTTTAGAAGTGAAGGCCTATATTTGCATTGAAATGGAAAATGACTGTCCTCTCTAAGGGCAGTTCTCCAGAGCTGTAGGAAGACCTTGTCCTGTGTGAACAGATGAGATGTGTTACCTCTCTTTTTTTGAAATTTTTGTTCAGGAGGTGCTATTTTCTGAGCACAACAGAAATGGAACAGGAGCCTGACTTGAAATGTGCCAGTTAGACATTATTTTAGTCACATTTTTCTTAAAAACATAATGAGTTTGGATGAGAGACAATATTTTATTTGTCATCAGGCTTAAACATTTCAGTGACACCTTTTTTTTTTTTTTTACCTTACCAATATATCCTGTGTCACTGATGATCAGTGACTGCAGACAAAACCACTGTTTCTGTTCCAGAGAAATCCTTGAGTCTCCTTGGCTGTGGTGGCCATAGTAAATGAAGGGACTGGGCAATGGTGCTCACATATCTGTTTGACAATGATTACTTGTATTCTTTTTTGTCTCCCATTTTGTCTCATTATGCTCTCATGCCATGAGACAGGCTGTAAATCTTTCTGAGACAATAGCTTCCCTACACAATATGTCTCTACTTCTTTTACGTTCCGCGGTGCAGACTGCCAAGTGTGATCGTTCAGATCCTTTCACACTGTGGCACTTCCAGTACTCCCTTCTCCTTTGCACCTTTGCTTTCATCTTGTGATTTGAGGTTTACATTGAACTTGGGCTGATTTATCTGGCAAGTAGTTCTTAGGTCAATGTTAGTTTTTCCTTGCTGTGGGATACAGGCAACATTCTCCTGAGCAGAGGGGTAGAAGCCCAAAGGTAACTTATCAGTGGTGAACTCTTGCACAGTGGGCCAATGAACCAGTTAAATTATGTCAGTTTAATAGCTCAAGGGTACAATGAATGGCCTTGTAAATTCTACTGCTGACAACTTTTTTTTTCCACTTGCTTGTTTTTGTGAATTGATGGTCATCTTGGGTGTAACTACTCTAATCCTATATTTTACAAGTGTTAGAACCATTTGTTACTGGAATCAGTAACTATAATAGAAAGTGGATACATCAGCTTTTTGAGATGCATTCAGCAGCAGGACTGATGAGCAGATTTTTATCTAAAGCATCCCGTTGAACAAAATATGACTAAACATAAATCCTGTCAGTGAGTGCTCAGTCAGTTGTACTGTCTGCAGATCATTCCCTACAGTAGTGTAATGGGTGTAAGAATAATAGATGTTTTGTAGATTCTCCTGATTTATTTTTGTTGTTGTTGTTGTGTGGTTTTTATTTGTTTGGGGTTTTTTAACACATTGTTTAATTGTTTTCATGGCAAAATTATTATATTTCTGTTTGCTGGTAAAAAATGGTGTTTTCCCACTGTAGGACTAGGTTGGGTGATGTAAACATTTGAGTAGGTGCTTTACTGTTGTTGAATCTGAGGTGGAGAAATAACACTAGTGATCACGTAAATAGTATGCTCAGCAGATTATAGAAGTCTGCATTGGAAGAATAACTAAGAGTGCTTCAAAGAACACAATAGGTAGGCTGTTGCTTCGTAAGGCTCTAGTGAAAGAAATTAATATAATATGTAATATATATATATATATATACACATGTATAGTTTGTATCCAAGCAAGTAGGGCCATATTATGTGTTGTTCCTTGCAACTCCAAAACATGAATTTCCTAAACCAGGGACATAGTTAATGTATTCCTCTCAGTCTGTTCTGTAGTTACCACTTCTATTTAGGCAAATGCAGGATAATTTCAATTACTTTCTTCCCTACGCTTTGCAAGCAAATACTGAATATTCAGTAACTTGGCAGGATATACTGTTTAAGTGATTATGATGCCAAGTTTTATGGCTATAAAAGCTGAACTTTTTTTTGAGCAGGTATTAAGTGAGCACAAAAAGGGGATCTCAGTTGCAAAGTAAAAGGACATTTAAAATGAGTAATATAATTTCTATTAGTTTTTTTAATTCTATATAATGCTTGTTTTATCTCTTCCTATTTATGTGCTTTCTAGTTAATCTGAAAATAAAATTTGCAAATATTTCACTGAAAGATTTTAGTTTCCTTGTGACATTTTAGAACTCAGAATTTATGAGGGAGTAATACAACTTTACCTTTCTTTATGGAAAAATTGCTTGAGTAGGTCAAGTTTTCAAGGGTTTTGGGTTGAATCCGAGTTCTTGCATGTTAACTGTAGAAGTTTATATAACACAGACAAGGTGACTAAATAGAGTTCTGAAATGTTATTTTGAAATGTTTTAATAATGTATATGCTGTTAGATATTGGTTTATATTTGTACTAAACTTCCTTATTTTTCTTCAAAGCTTTTTAAACAAGCGTAAAAAAAATCACCTTTTGCCCAGTGAGCTTCCAAACACTATGAAAATAAAATGTGCTACAGTTGCTAATGAGAAAAGACAAATGTATGAGAAGTTGGTGTGTGTCTTCTGTGGACGTTCCAAGAGCAACAATAACATAAGAAAACATTCCCCTTTTTGTTCCAGTGAGGGAACACAGTAAATCCCACTTAGTTTAACACTATCCAAAATTAACTGGAAAGATCAAAAAAGGGAGTGGAATTAAAATAAAATTCCATTAAGACTTAGTACTAGTAGCTGTGCTGTGCAGTTCTCCATTACAGTCATAGACATTTACCACGTTCTTCCACCCTGCCTACATCTTGTGTCCTCTTATTTGTTTTATTTCATATTTTCATTAAATCCAGTATAAGGAAAAAATTACTGAGATTTCTGGTTGTTCTAGTTCTGCATCTGTGTTGTCAGTCGTGTTGTTTTTGGCAGCGTTCCAGCGCCAAGCTGCAAAGGAAGTAACACTTGCTATTTACAGTTTTTTGATTCTTTTGCAAAGTGATCATATTACTTTATCATGTGAGCATATTCTTCAGATTTCCTGCATTTTGGGAGAGGTTTTTTTTAGACTTTCTTGAGAATGCAAGTGGGATTGCATCACAGCAGACGCTGCTAGGAGCTAAAGACCGCTCAGTGAGCATTTAGAGCATGCTGTATGTGACCATTCATGTGCACCATCATGGCACATTGAGCTTGTCCCAAGCCAAAATTCCATAGTACTTTTTTTGCATTTGTGTTTGTTACTTTGGATTGGGATACTGGAGGGAGACCAACCTGTTTTCCTGGTATTCTTAGTAATAACCCCTGCTGCAGGTGCTAGAACAGAGTGAGTGAGCCCAGTTTAAAACAGTGCTGGCGTTTTACCCTGTATTTATTCAAAGCTGTGCTTCCATTGACTTCAGCTTTAGTTGGCAATGCTTAGCGATCCTGTGCAACAAAATCCAGCTTTATGTCAGGCATAGACCGAAACACAGCAGCGACCACAGTGAAGAAGTTTGCCTTGATACATTGTTTAAGCCATTCCCTACGATCTCATCTCATTCTTCTGATCAGAATACCACGCGTGATGTCTAGTAAGTGAAAGTGCTGAGACTTCTGTGAGCCTAACTGGAGTTTTGGCATTCTGGGAACACTTAATATTTCAGTAAGAGGAACCCATCTTATTGCTCAGCAGGGTTGGGTTGCGCTGTGCTACATACTGCTGCAGAAAGCTTAAAGATCTAGGGCAGCACGAAAATGTAGAACACCGAAATAAATTACTGAAATATTGTTCAGAATACAGGAAGCTTGGAAGCTTAATAGGAATTCAGTTAACAGATGAACTGAAATATGTAGGCACAGGGAAATGCGTCTTTGGAAGGGTCCAGGTACCCGAGGTTTTGCTGCTTGCACACTAAAACCTGGGCAGATGAGGGGTATCTCAGCTCGGTGTGTGTTTCATGCTGTAGATGCAGATGACCATGCCATCGAGGATTCGACACATGCAGCCATGTTACAGGGTTAAGCATTTCGGGTATGGATGAGAGCTAGGCAGGGTAAAACTTTCACCTTTTACCGGTACTTTAATGACCAGGTGTCTCTGCTGCCATAATCCTCTGCAGAGACAGAAGAAAATGATGTTTGGTTTGATGATTCAGGTTTTGGAGCAAGATGCATGTTCTCCGTGTCTCTGCCATGGGATATGTCAGTAATTTCCTTTTTTAGTTCATTAGTTCTAATTACTTTGGCCTACCTGTCCAAGCTGAAAGACTTAGTGAGGAGATCAGGCTGTATTAAGATCCACTTAGCACCTGTTAAGGCTGTTGCTGCAGGCAATGGTCTTGGCATTGTCATCCATAGTGTAGTCATATTTTTTTTTTTCATTCTTTATCTTTCCCTCTCACCAGTAAAGACACAGTGTGTGTATCTATTGGGAGGGAACTGAAGCAGTGCTGGATATGCCCTGCCCTTACATACATACCTGTGCTGTGAGGCTGAAGTGGGCAGAACAAAGCCTATCACATTACAGGGTGCAACAAATGGGAAAAAGTTCTTTTTATTTCAAATATCGCACATACTTGTCAATGACATACTTTAGGTACTGCTGCGTAACATTTTTTTTGTAATTAATGTAACTTTCAGAATGTCTTTTTCCTTCCTGGAATTTGCTGATGCACTGATTACAACTCAGCCACCTCCTGGAATAAGCAACACAGGCATCTGTCCCAGAGATAAACAGACCTCTTCAAAGCACTGTTTTGATTCATTCCTGGAGTTGGGTCATTATGTGTGTTGGATGGAGACTGGAGACCTCGGAATAATTATTGTGGTTGAGTAATTAAAGACTGGCATATTATATATGCACAAAAGTGTAAAATTCAGGTAAAATGCACATTGTTGTATTTTCTCATTTTATTGTAATGTCTTGACTGCAGCTGTTATTGGCAGTTACTTTTTGGCTTCGTTTTTTTTAATTAACAGACACTGTATTTTGTGACACATTTAATCAGACTTGCAAGTAAGATATTTAGAGCTGTGTTGAGACCCAATTTCAACTAAAGGTCCATTTCACTTTGTGATCCTTCAAAAATCTGATCCTGCATATGCATTTGTAATTTTTCGCTATGCTTAACATATACTCTTTGAGGAATATATAGATATATATAGAGAGAGATAACAGCCAAGGGCTGGAATTTAAAGTTTTAGTGCCCGTATCTTCTCTAAAAGCTGTTATTACCAAAACGTTTTTCGTTCTTTCAAGACTGGAGTACTCTAAGAGCTAAAATACACTGCTGTATACACTAGTAGCTAACAAGGAAGGAGCTGCTCAGCAAAAGTACAATCCAACATGGGCAGGCTGGACTTAATCTTTTGCTGACTTAATGATTATTGTGTAGCCAAAGGCAGTGCCTTGTAGCTGGAGATTTCTCTTTTATCTGTAATGTAGTTTATCTAAGTAGGTCTTAGGAGCTTTGTCTTCTCTATGAAGATATCCCAGCAGATTTTCCAGACTTGCTGGATTGTTGAACTACTTTTCCAAGTTATTTATTATGCTTTGTCATTGTGTATTTTATATATATATTGATTTTCATTTACATTCCTAGTCCCAGAACTGCCTTGCAAAGTTCTCATGTGCTACTGAGGACCTTTATGAACTGTTTTTGTTGTTCAGATTGTTTGGCAGTAGGTTGGTGGCTTGTGGTAACAGTGCAAAAGACAAATCCGGGAGATAGAACTGTATCAGTTCACAAAACCAGGAGAACCTGTTCATGGTGGAAATGGGGAAACATAATCGTGTGTGTTTGTGTGCAGAAGCACCAATCTTCTTGGAAGAAATTGCTGAATTTAGGCAACAATCTTCAAATCTGCTGAGTACAAATGAGTTACTACTGAAATGAAAGCTACTAAGGAAAATGGTAGTAGCTCTTTTATGTAGGAGCTAGAATGTTAGCCCTGACCTGTTTGTTTTATCACCCGCACTACAAAATCTCTAGTCAGCATGTGTTATACTTATGCACATGCCACAACGCACTCGTAAAATCTGTTGTGTCTAAAATTTCCTTTTTCTAGATTTGTCTTGCTCAAGTAGTATAATGGGAAGTGTTATAATTGCCTAGGTAAAGGGTTTTGGTTAAATTGATCTTCCTGTGTCCAATGTAGGGCTGATTTCATCTTTCAAATATATTGTAGGTTTGTATGCCCCTTGAATTGGGGCATTCTAATAAGCCTGCCCTGCAAAACTTGCCACGATGCTACAATTTTTTTCTCCTTTTTTTTTTTCACGTGTCCATGTGCACAGCTCCTTGGGAAGTCTTAGAACAAAGTAGGACCTCCCAGGGATTTGCTGCTGTAGTGCCATAGTTAAAATATAACATTCATATGTTAATAAATAACAATTAAATTTATAGGCTGTGTCCTCTCCTAAACTCATGCCTTCTGACCTCTAAGACTGTAATCTCAGGAATGTTTAAAGCTGGAATAAATTATTATTGTGGCAAAAGCAGCAGTCCTGCCCTTTTGCTCTCCAGTGTTGGTTTTGCCAGCTCAGCTCTGCTACAGCTGTATAGTAAACCAGATCAGGGCACTGATCTGACTGAAAAGTACTTTCCCGCTCCTACTTAGGATATAAGATGTATGTTTGCTTTCAAATTTTCTCTTCAAAAAGATGTCATGGTTGGGTGTTGAAATATCTGACCTCCTTATGTATACAAAGTAAATGTATTTAAAAGAAACAAATAGAAAAAGGCAACAAAAACTCTTGCTTTGGAGGAATGATAGAGATTCTATTTAATAAATATACCAATATATCACAAGAATGGGATTTTTTTTACGTCTGAGTTACACTTTTTCTTTTCAGTATAGGCTTGCATTTGTTTTAAGGAAGCAAATATGAAATAAACCAAACTCTTCTCTCCTACTACATATTACTAAGAACTGGGTTGTTTTAACCAAAATAAACTTTCCTTGTAGGGAAAAAAAAACCTCAAAAAACCTGTTTTGGAGTTTTTTGTTTGGTTTGTGGTTATTTTTCCCTCCAGGATCTACTTTAGATTTCCTGGGCATACATTTTATTTTATAGTCCAATGTATTTATCCACCTGGATAGGTGAACAAGTACTCTTTTAAATACAGTATACAAGTGTTGGCATTTTAAGCAGCTGTAGAAGACCTAAAAATTGTCAACAATGAAACTTGAAATCAGTGAGCTCATCTGAGCTTTAGTGCTTAGTATAGCTTCCACCAGAAATTAAATATCATTCTTTGAACATCACATTTGACTGCCAAAAATGCTCAGTAGATGAAATAAATGTGTGAAGAAAACAATGCTAGTCCACTTAGAGAAAATACAACATTAGTGTGTTGGAGAAAGGAAGTTGGATCTTCAGTTTAGAGTTGGCATTGTGGGAACACAAGATTTTTGACAGTAAGATGATCTGTATTTCAGAGTTTTCTGTAACAGCAAACTTTTAATAATGTATCTTTATTTCAATTCCAGAACAGGAATAGTAAAAGCAAGCTTAATTTATACCAGTGAATTCATTCTCTCTGTTTGTTTTATTTAAAGAACAAGAGGTTTCAAGAAAAATAATGCTTAAAACTTTTATTGCCTTTTCTGTGGATACTTCTACTTCTTCTCTGAGGATTTTAAATTTTATTCTTTCAAGCAAAAATTATATTGTTGAGAATAAGAAAGCTAATTTTTTTTAGAAACAGGCTGACTACAAGGGGCCATTTTGCTATGTCCTATTGTGTACAGTCCTCTAGATGGACACTGGTAGAGCATTTCCTCCGTGGGATTGTTCCTGAACTTTGAAACTGGTTGTTCTAGTCAGCCTGCTAAAGATTGATTCTGTTTTTTTTGTTTTCTTTTCCCCTTTTACGTGTAAAACAGAAGCAGAACTCCAGCAAAATAAAAATGGGATATTCAAGCAATACAAACCAACTCTTGCTTGGTTTTTGAGTGCCCTGCTGTGGAAGTGTTGCATATTCTAGATTGCCTTTTTTTTCTTTTTTCTTGCACCTAGTGTATTTTTCTTGCACCTAGTGTACTTTCCTTAGACCTATGAGATTAATGTTAGACATTTGAAGAATTGCTTGGTATTTTCTGGAACAAATCTGCCTGCTGGCATCTTCAGCATTGCTTGCTTCTGCTCTGCTATTAAGGTAGCATAGTGACAGAAGGGAGATGATGAAGCTATAAACCAAAAATCTCACTATTTCACTTCTCCAATGCAAACATTGATATTGCTTTATATTTAAGTTCTAATTTAAATGATAATATTTAGAATTAGCTGTTGTTTGTTTGTGTATTTTTAGAAATATTAAAAGCCTCTTTGCATATACATATATATATATATATACACACTGGTGAAAGCAGCTATTGCAAAATGAAGGGTATGATTTTAACAACTGTAGGCTTATATCTATTTTTTGAATTATAAAAAGTTTTATCAAGAAGAAACTTGAATGGGATGCTGGAGTTTATATAACAAGAAATGAACCTGTGTTAGAAAATTGTTTGTTCAGTAACAATTGTTCTTTCCTTTTCTTTTCTTTTCTTTTCTTTTCTTTTTTTTCTCCTTCTAGGACCGGAATAGGCCCTATGACACTTTTAACTTGCACTCTTTGGAAAATTCCTTAATGGATATGATAAGGACTGATCATGAGCCTCTGAAAGGTAAACACTACCCTCCCAGTGGCCCACCAATGAGTTTCGCTGATATAATGTGGAGGAATCATTTTACAGGTTAGGAATATTCATATGTCCATGCTTGCTTGGTGTTTAAACAAAAATCAGCTTTTCAGTATTGCTCTAAACCTTTTGCTAATGAACAAGTTTTCAGTTATGTAAAACTTCTGTTTTCCCATCTTAAGATAATCTTCTCTACTTTAGGAAAATACAGTGGAATGTGTATACATTTATTACAAGTGTACAATCATAACAATATCTAATTGGCATATCTGAAACATGGGTTTGTGTATCAGCAAATTGCACAGCTGGGTCTCTTCCTGCAGTCACTTCAAAAGATATGTAGTGCAACTGGAGTCCAGTTGTTATGTTCAACATCTTATACAAAGTTTATGCTACACTTGTATGGATTATCAGCTATTATACAGGGTTCTAAGACAACCACTGTATCAAGGTTACTCTCTACAGTTTTTTCAGGTTTCTTTTAAACAAATTTATCTTAATTTGGATTTCAGATTGCTAGGAGGAGGCAAAAGATACTAGGTGTTATGGAGTGCTGGAAAGTTTTGACTATGCTGTAAAACTGTGTTCTATCAGGTGTAGCAATGGAGGTGGGACTGTTTCTAGCACTTAGCTGGTAGTGAATAGTGACAGCTGTGGCAGCATTTCATTGACTAAATATTCCTCATCAACCTGCATGCTCCTCTGTCTTAATCTTTGATTAGTTACATGTAAAAATAGATACACATTCTTGCTGATGTGCATTCTTGGTGACTTTTAAGACTGAAGATAGTAGTAAGCCATATCGCAAGGAAGTATTGAACAAGAAATGGTTCCCAAATGCTAAGAAATCAGGACACAAAGAAGAAATTTAATTGTGTACGGCACTTTCTATGCTAATGCTTATTTACATACTTTTTGGTGCTGCAATTGCCTCATTTACTCCCCTTCCCATTTATGTATTACACATGGTCTAAGGTCTTGTGCCTTTTTTGCCATCTTTCTGGGTACAGGGGTTTTTTTACAACCCTACCAAACTGGCTTCTATACTCTGTTCTGTCCTGTGCTTTCCACTGTCACCTCGAGATTTGCTGTGCTATAGCCTTCGTGTGTCTTTAATCTATATTCATCTGTCAAAAATGGCAAGAAGTACTGTTTGATATCTATTCTGATCCTAGACCTCCAAAATAAGGGTTAAACTGGAACTTAACAAGCTCAACAAAATTGAGATTTTTGCTGGATATACGTTACATGTGGCTGGCATTCAAATATAAAATCCAAATTTCTAGTAAACAGAAGTAAATATTTATTGTATCTAATTAAATGTATTGTAATCTAGCTAAAACTACCATGGTTTTTACTCAGTGTTTATATAAATATACAAACTGAGGCTAATTTTTTATAGTCTGGATTTCCATATGAATCTGAGTGTGGAAAAAATTAGGAAGATGGTATTAGAAATTATATTGTATTGGATATTAATTGTTGAAATTGAATATTAATTGTAAAGTTTAAGTTCAACTTTTCCATTTGCCAGTGGCACTATTAGTTTTATTTTTTTCTCTAGCAAATGTTCGTGTCACATACTGGATGTGCTCTTCCTAACTATTTAATTTGCTTATTTAGTGCTGCTCACCTTTGGCCTTCCTGCCTTGTTAATGTCCAGTGGCCGCTGGAGAAGCCTTCTTTAGTCTTAGCTCTCTGTGTCTCTGCCCTGCTGCTTTTGTGTGTGTTTGTTTAGTTTCCCAGTGATATAGTTCATTCCCTGTCTTGCTTGCTTGTCCTCCTCTGTGTAACCACGGGGCTCGCTTTGCCAGCCTGCAGCCTTGGCCTGACCTGGTGTGTCCTTTCCTCCACTCCTGTTTTCACACTGTGCAGCATGACTGGCAATATTTGTAGGAGCAGCTGTTTCAGGACACTTTCATTCTCCCTTGCAAGAAGTGTTGCCTTCCTTTGTGTTAAATAAATCTATGTTGCAGTTTTAGCTGAATCCTTTTCCTAAAAGCCGTTTTTCTGCAAACATTGATCCATTCCTCAAATCACTTTCTTACTGCGTTTTTGCTGTTGCTTTTTCTGTGAAAATTGGGCTTGACTCTTCTCCTGTACATCCAACTTCTTGCTTTTTCTCTGCCAAAGATGCAGAAGGTTTTCAGCTGCTGTCCTCCTCTTCGCCTTCCTTACATTTCACTTAAGGTTGTCTTCTAAACTCACTTGATTTTTTTCATATTTATCTCACTCTTCTCTGGCTCTTCCCCTTAATGTAGCAGGACATTTTAGTCTGTTATCACCTTGAGAAAGTGATGAATTATGCTTCCTTTTGCTTGTTTCTTAAGTTATTGTCACATTTCCTTTTATTTTCACCTCAAAGCTTTTCGAATATATTGATTATGTGCTTCCGCTTGATTTTTTCAGTTCCTCATAGACATTCCTGTGTGAATGCCTCTTGTGTGAAAATTCAACTGCTCGTGCTGGAATATTATTAACTTAAGCAAATCTCAGACCTACTTCCTCTTCATTTTACCACCTCTGCCCTTCATAGTAAATTTGGGTGTGTTTTTTCCCTTTAAATCTTTTTTTCCTCTTGTGTCTATGACTTTCCTCTCTTAGATTTGTGCTGCTATTTCTTCTCTAGGTAGAAAATAAAACAGCCACTAAAAGCCTGATTTAAAATAAACAAAGAAAAACACGGAGATGGCTTTCAAATTACTTTTTTTCATTGTTCATCTTCTGGTAAACAAGCCTTATTTTCTCAAACAATTGTAGCTAGCAGCACTTACGGGTCATTTGCCAGACATTTGCTATCTAAATTTTTTAGTGGATGAGGTGAAAAAACTCTCTTATTTTGAAAATACAGAAAGATTTGATCCTAGAAAAATGATACATCTCCTGTGGCCTCCAAAGCATGTTACAAAGCCAGTGGAGCTGTATCAGCATCATTTTGACCTGCTGCTGCTCACAGTTTTCAGCAAATACTTATTTTCAGAAGTACTGCCTGTATATGTATTCATTAGTAAAATTTTGCAGGTGGTTTATCTGAAGTTTCAAACTTTGCTTGAAACATAGCCCCTCTTGGTGTATGTGTGCCCTCACATCCCAGCAGATACTTGAAGCAAAAAATAAGTCTCTTGGATATAGAACAAGAGTTGTAGATTAGAAGGTGAGTGGGATGATTAGCCATAAAACCTTCTGATGTGAAAACCAATTGAAATGATTCTGGAGTATTTTCTTCTCATTTTGGGGTCTATGTTCTTCCTGCTCTGCATTGTTCAGTAGTGGAGGAGCTTGGGGTGAGAAAGGAAAGGTCCATCCTCCTGTTTATAGTAGTGGAAGCTTCATGCCCTCCACTGAATCTGGGGTATGAGCTGACTTTCTCCTGCAGGCCATGGAATTTATTTCAAGGTCACCACAGCAGGTCCCTTTTTTTAAAGTGTGATCCGCTTGACCTTGAGAGGGCATGTGATTAAGTGACTTTTTTGGGATGGTGTTGCTTGCAAGTGTGGGACGGAGAAAGTCAGACAGATGGTCAGTGCAGCAGAACCTCCCTGCTCCACGCTCCTGCAATGCTGAGTTACCTGCATGGAGCGAGTGCTGACCCGGTCTGGTTGGCAGCCTGGCTTGGTGCTCTCCAGCAGGGTCACTCGGTTCTTTTTTTGTGTTTCTTGCTGTAAGAGAGGTTTGATAGCTAGCTCTGAGCTTTCTGGATTTAATTAAATTACCAACATATCCATCTATGTTGCGTTTTATCTTGAGCCCTGTCTTAGGAGAAGGTGCTCAGTGTCAGCTCTGGGTTTGTTTCTGTCTAAAACTCATTTCTTTCTCTCAGCTTTTCCTGCCAGATAGGGAACCCTGATGTAGATTCCTGTCTTCCTGTCCTCATAATCCGGGAACTGTTGAACTTTACAAATAATTTGTCATTTTCATGCTTTGAGGCTTAAGGAATGTAAATGAATTGAAAAGGAAGTCTCATTTTCTTTTGTCCCAAGTCAGTCAGGCTTCCCTACCTGCTTTCTCTACCATCAAAACTAGCTCCAAATTTTTCTTCTTGCAGTTAATACTCATAAATACTTCTTTCAAAAAAGAGGGAAAAAAGAAAGGAAAAAAGTTTTCTAAAGGAATTGTTAAGCCTCTTTGAGTTAATGATGAATTGCTGTATATGGCCTGGGATATCTGGTTGTTCCCTCTGTCAGTCACAACAAGGCTGTATGACAAAATTGTGCAGTATCTCCTGAGATGTTTTTTCCTGAATGATCTTACTTATTTTCGGAGTTGCCAATAAAATATGTTACACACTGAAAAAATATAAGGGACAGTTTTGCTTTAATGAGGAGGAAAGGATATATTTTCAGTATTTTATAACCTTTTTTATTTATGTACTGCTTCAGCCTAAGGCTGTAGGGCAAAACGGAATTATCAGACTAGCTAAGTAGGTGCTAGTTATTACTGACTAGAACATTTCTTTCCTACATCAAAGTGGCTCCTGTCTATGGTGTAATATGTCACTGTTGCAATATGTTTATCTGTGTCAAACTATTGCATTACAACACAAACAGAGGCATTCTGATCTAAAAAAATATTTTCATCAGTAGGAACTAGCAGCTGCCTTTGTTCTATTTTTAAATAAATAAAATATTTCAGCTGTGTTAGATCATATGCTGTGCACATGTGCTACTGACAGGTCATGAAACTGATTCAAAGTATAAAATTGAGAAGAGAAATCATGTTCCTTCAAAATATTTATTTTAAATTTACTATTACACTAGGTAACAGTAATATTTGGGGTTTATTCTAAATAAGAGTGGAAACAAACTTTGCAATTTGCAAATCCCCACCTAAGAAAAATTCTGAGCTTTTTTAAATTATCAATGTGGTGCATCTTCAAATATGAGTATTTAGAGACAACATATGTACAAGGAGAATTTCAAGAGTAGGCTTTGTTAAAACTAATATTAATATCATACTGTAGAAAGATACAGAAAGTATGTGTTGCTTATGTCATAATATTTCAGTAGAGGTTGAGATGTTGAATGCAAACAACAGTGCAGAGGCAGAAATAGCATCTGTGGGGAAACTTTTTATCTTTTCAGTGTTTAATGACACCCATATATTTGTGTAATAGAAAACTGGAGTTACTGAGTTACTTATTTTTTTACTATTATAAAGACTGTATTAGGTAATATGAAAACTAAGCAAAATTTAAGGCTTTCTGTTTACATTTAAATTAACTATGTTGTTTGTGATTTTTGACAGCCAAGTGTTTGAAGATCATATGCAACTAAGTGTTGTAGTAAATATAGAAGGTACCTTTACCTTTCCTCTTTGATTTTCATTAACTTCAACACGTGCCACCTGGTTTTGTCCAGCTGTAAGTGTTCCTAAGCTTTTTGTAAGCAAAGCAGTAAGTTTGCCACGTGACCTGAGAAAAGTGAAGGTGAATGGACCATATTTGTGTTTGCAGTCAGCAGCTGAACACAAAGGTCAAGCAAATAGAACAAATGTTGTCATCTCAGGCCTAGAAATGGTCTTAGAGCTTTTTGCAACACTTTCATTAGAAAAAGGTGCGGTGTACCTGCATTTCCCAAAATCTCAATGCTCTTCAGACCCCTTTCTGTAAATGCTTGTGAAAAACAGTGAGCAGACAGATGTGTTTGCACTAAAACAAACCTAATCCTTTTAAAGGAAGCAGACCTGGGTGCCATTTAAAATTCTGCTTATTTAAGAAAGTTGTCTGTATTATTTTTTTCAGTACAGAGTATGATCATTAAATGGTTCGTATTTCTTAAATAAGTCCAATGATCCTGTAGTATGATCATACTTCCTAATTTGCTGCTGGCATCTGGCATTTCTTTGTCTTTGACCTGCTGGAATCTGTTTTGGGCAGAAGTGGTGGGGTTTTATTGTTTGCTTTGTTTAGTTTAAGAAGTGGTGATACAGATACCAAATTTTCCTTCTTTTTATTTCTGTTTTTATATTGTGTTATTGAAGACTGGCCTCACAAAGACATAAATCTGTTTTTCTTTTTTTCTTTCTCACTTTTCTACTGTTGTGAAGGTTTTGTGTATTGTAGCATAGATTGCTAATGGAAAGGTCTGCTTTCGTATTGTTTTATTTTATTCCCCCAAAGCTCACCAATGAAAATACCAATGTTGCTCTTTTAAATGTGGTTCTAGAACTTCATGTAGAATCGGTATGTGTGTACATATTATTTTCCACTACTTATCTTTATGTTCATCAAGTCTTGCTTTTAAAGTAATAGTATTTTTAAAATATAGCTGTTTTCAAGCTGAAAATGTTTGTGCTACTGAAATACATGCAAGTCCCTTGTGTTTTACTGGAGCAATGTAATTTACTTATGTAGACTGGGTTTCATTGTAATGTGTATGCATGCTGTTCTATTTTACAGGTCGCTTTCCCTATTGATGGCATATATATGCTTAGTCAGTGATAGGAAGAAGTTAGTGTCAGCAAGCTTTATTACTGGTATTCATACCTGATAATTATGCACTTCTTATTGCCACAATATGTTTTTGCACAGTAAAAATATATACACATGAACACAGTAATAGTTCTTCATATTTCCGTTCTGGCAAACAACAGTACTTTTGTTCTCCTCAGTATTTTAATTTTTTTAAAGATCTGTAAGTGTAGGTGTCTAAATTATGGGTGTGAATAAATGGCAGATAGACATAGAAAAAGGTGAGGGAATAAACCAAACAAACTTCCTTTACTTTTTAAAATTCTTTATGCAGGCCCTTGCTCACAACATTCTTGGTTTTGAGATTGTCTTTGGCAAGTATGTTGAGTTAGTCTAGCATCAGGTTCAAGTGTCTAATTTTGGGGAAAAAGGAGAGAGAATGGTCTGAGGTCTACTCGGGTAGAAATTACTACGATTCTTACATATGCACACACATGCTTCTTGCTTTGTGGCCGTTTGGGAATCATGGAGTAAAGACTCATGGCTGAGCTGGTGAGGGGGGTGTGTGTGTGTGGAGTCACAGGTCATGCTGTAAACTGGACTCCTGAATACACGTGAGTCAAAAGAATAATCTTGTTTCAGATGTTTGAGATATTGTATTCATCTCGCTTTGAGTTTTGCACTCTTCTGTGTCTAAACTTTGCTCTACCCACTTGCTACCTATCCATCCAAATAACTATAGCTGGTTTTTAGTGCCTTTTGTTGGCATCGACTTGGAAATAATTTCCTACGGGAGATAAGAATGATAAAGGAGGGATTATTACTAAGGGAATATAGCAGACCTAGTCCTGTTGCCAGTTTCATTTGACCTTGCCACTGGACCATGTGGTCATATCGTGTAATTGGTATCAACGGTGGCCTTAAGAACTATGTGAGAGGAAGTTCTCATTCCCAGAAAGTTCAGGACAGGTCAAAAGCAGGCCAGCTTTGCTATTTTCTAGCAAATCTTATGCCGATACCAGTTGCTGAGTTGGTATGAATGGTGAGTCTTGGTGAAAGTCATGTGTTATAATAGTGCAAGAAGTTTTACTCAGTATATAACTAATGAACATTGTTTCTTAGAATGTTGATTATAATTTGAAAATTATGAGAAAGGTAACTGTAGTCTTAAAAACCCTTCACTGAGTAAGTGTTCATGTCCAGGAGCTGATTAGGGTTTCACAAGTTCAAAAAGACATAAAGCTCTTAGGAAGAGAAAATTGATAAAAAAGAAAATGAAATAGTGGTACACTTGTGTCTGACACCTAGGTTCGTAATTTTTGGAACAATGTTATTTCTCAAAACTGATCATGTAAATTGAAATTATCTAGACAATTAAAAATACAGTTTATTTGTGAAAGATTTAATAAAGAGAAGGATATACTTCCTTAAATTGTTGCAAAGATTTCAGGACTGATTCAAGATCATTATGCTCTTCTACAAAGAACAAGGTAAAGTTAAATTCCATTTAACATCTCATTTCCAATATAATACAGAAGAGAAGATGCACAGACTTGATGTGCTCTAATAAGTAGTTGGGCTCTCTGCCACGCCAATCATGATGTTGCACATGCAGCAGAGCACATAGGCAGCCCAGCCAGAAAAGTCTCTCCAAATGTTAGAAGAGATAATTTAAGAAATTTAACAACATAAAATAAGCAAAAGTGCAGTCTAGGCTATACAAGTATCAGTAAACCTTCATTTATGCTCTGAAATGTTTAAGGAGCAAGCAATATGCAACAGGATTTTTTTCTTTTTAAATTAGGAATTGAAAAGATGTATGAGTGATTATTTTTGCAGCCTAACTGCAAAACTATAAGTGTATGTTATAAAAGCACATAATTGAAAATATACTCGGTAAATAGTTATGAAACCAAGACAGGCAAACTGAAAATGGCAGATGTACACTGAGTACAAGTGCTGGGGATGTTGTTACTGGAAGGGTTTCTATTTATGATTTCAGTGAACTGCTGGGATCCATAACTTCCGTGCTCTAACTTCTCTGCATTTCTGCTTAATGTGCTTAATAATCTTGAAAAGTAAAACTTTCATCTATAGATTTTGTTTTAAAACTGTAATTAGAAATATGTGCTTATTTAGACTTTGTAAAGGTCCAGGTAACATACAAGTGTTTTTCTTAACATTGATTGCTTTCTGATGTTCATTTGTGTTTAACAAAAATATGCCTTTGAAAGTACTTATTTTTAATTACATTTCACAGTTCTATATTGCACCTCTAAATTAAAAAAAATTACAATTTCCTTTCTGTGCTCCCTTGTTGTTCCTGAGATTATTATGCAGTTTTATAATCTGCATATGGCCTCTTTTTTCAATTGAATAATTTGCTTCAAGCAACAAGATATTCAAATGTTATAGCTAATATGAAAGGCTGTATAATTATTGGTAATTAATTGTCTTATGATTAGTGCATTACTAGTCTTTTTTGAATGCTTTTAATACCGGTGTGTTTTGAAAGGATTCCATTAATCTGTGTCTGTAGAGCTGTCCGAGGGACCTGTGAAGATGTACAGAATTATCCTGCACAGTGGCTTAGCTCAGTGTGAGAACATGTCCTTCTGCTTGTGCCGCTCTGTATTTTCTGCTCCTCTTAAAAGAGAGCTGACAAGAACTGTTTAAAAATAGCAGGCCAAGGGCAGGTGACAAAATGTCACACAAGCAGCACCTGGTCCAGTGACAGCCTGGAGGGAGGGAAAAAACAAACCCAGATGTCACAGATAGGATTCTATTTCTGAAGCTGGTCAAACAGCAGAATTTCAGCTTCAGCGAAGGAAGAGAGAAGGGCCCATCCAAGTATTATACATTCAAATTTGACTCTTTTTTTATAAGAGTTTCTTTTTCTTTTTTTTTTTTTCTATTCCAAGTATGTATTAAGAGTACAGATTAGTCTATATACCTTTTCTCTTTGCAAGTAATACCTGTAACCTCACTCTCATTAATACACAGGAAAAGGGAATTAATATCCATTTGGCAAGATTTCTGAAGTATTTTAGCAAAGGTTATACTAACTGAAATAATAGCAGCTTTAATGTTTCTGCAGTGCCAGATTAATGTGAAAATATATATAGGAGAATTCTGTCTGTAATTAGGAAATGTGAAGTAGTTAATGAAGATCATTTCTTTAAGAAGCTTCGCTCAAGAAGTTGGAAAGTAAAAATGGAAATTCTATTTACCTTCTGCCCCCACTTCCTTCTACAGATGCTGTTGGCTTCATAGCCTTACTGCGGCAACACTTTTTTCTAAAAGGAGAAAATTATAATGGGAAGAAAAGATTTATTTGCTTTTCTTAAACTGCTTATGACTTAGTTTCAGAAGTGTACTGAAACTTCATGCTGCAACTGTTCAGAAAGAATGTTCATTACAGCACAGCAGTCTTTGTGACTGGAAATAGAAGGCTTTAACTATCAATAGGAACAAAAAATAGGATTTGCTTTAGTTCTGCTTTGCCAGAGTTTATTTGTTTAAACTTGGATTTGCAGAAGTACAGGAACATAACCATTCTGTTGGTTCTTCAGTATAGTGAGTGGGTCCTGGGCTCCCGTATTTCAGTGCCTGGGTAGTGAAGAAAGTGCCTGCTTCCTTAGCTTCCAAACTTAACCACAAACTGAGAGACGTGAAGAGCATATGAAATGGAATTACATTCTATACAAAAAGTTGCTTACATTACTCAATTGAAATAAATTTTTATATGTCTATGATTATCTCTTTGTGTCTTTTTCCAAGTAAGGACCATTACCAATTACAGCTTTCAAATTGTTTTGGGCTATTTAATTAAGAAAGTCTTATTCCAAAGTTTCTTGAGGATAAGTTTTCAATACTTCAGCTCAGTTAAGTAGTATCTAAAACTGATCTGAACAGCACTGCTGTTGGCTCATTTCTTGCTTTGCCAGTAAAAGTAGATTTCCTGGACTAAGTCTCCTTTGGGTCAAGAATATATATTTCTCAAAGTACATATGAATGTACTGCCTAAGAACAATATTCCCTCCAACCCAGTGTCTTTTTTCAGACAGTAGGTGATAGAAGATTCTTAGGGAAGAATACAAAACCAGGGTAAGAAACTCTCTCTCTCCAACTGTCTGTTAACTTGAGAGCTTCTGGTGCCACAGGTAGTACAAAAAATAATGATTTATTTTTACCAACTAAGTGGAGTTTTGTGATGCTGTACTTGTTATTGGAAGCCTACTATAAATGTCAGAACTGCAGCAAGGTTGAACTTGAGGCCTTATTTTGAAAGGGTAAGCATAATACTTTCTTAGTGCAAAGCAAAATAATGTATTAAAAATGGTTATTTCATTGTTTATTTTGTGATTTCCAGTACTTTAAGTACAAAGCACTGAAGGTGCTGTGATGTTAAATATTGTAAATGTGTATTCTTGGGAAGTTGTCTTCAACAGATGAAAGATTCATCTACCCCAACTGTTCATCCCCTTTAGAAACTGTTCATATTAATGAGTTTAATTCAGTTTTTGAATAAAAGCATTGAAAAAAACTTTTGCTTACATTGCAGGGCGTATGGGAATAAATTTCCATCATCCAGGAACAGACAATATTATGGCTCTTAATAGTAAGTAGTTAATATCTAGTGATTTATATTGTCATGTTAAATATTATTTCTTATATTTATTGTGTATGTATCTGCACAGTCAGACATAGATATATGTGATAATATTTGCATATAAGTTTATGTGCACACTCTAAAAGTGTTTTTCATAAATCAGTCACCTCTGATATTATTGGTAGAATTGGTGATTCTTTATATTAGCTTTAAAATGACTTTGTGTTTCACTGGAAGATTCATAATGCCTGCTATAGATAATACTACAAAACAGTGTTTCTTCTTCCCTCTTTTGTGGGTGTGTATGTGTTAAATCTGTAACTTTAATTTCTGATATCTCTCCAGACATATTTCTTCCTGTTGGGATGAGCTGTTACAAGTTTTGCATACAATTACATGATGGGGTTTGCTCTGTTGGTTTCCATTATGCAGACAGGAACAGAGAGAATGTTTACACATCTAAATAATGAGGGAAAACTGCACTTCACTGAGAGATTATTGCTTTTGTTTGTGTCAGGAAATAAAAGTAAAATTAAGAGTTCTGTCATGAACATATGTATTCAAAAAACCTGCTAGAATGGATCTGGAAGACAGCTCATATGTTGGGGGCTCTGGAGGGTGGGGTGTTGGGCACCAGCAGTATAATGTAGAACTGAACTATGCAAATCTAAGCATAGCATTTGTCTGTCTAATCCTATGAAATGCTAACTATTTGGAAATGTCTGGTTTTCCTTACAATGTTGTATTAGACATGTTTAGGATTAATTTACGAACTTCTCTTAAAATTTTTTTCTTTGCATTGTCAGTGTAAGTTAGACTGTGTGTGGTTGAAAACTGCTTTTTTTTCAATGTGTAGTACCAAGCAAAGTCTAATTTATAAATGTGAAGAACTGAAAATTTTTAATAGGCAAGATGAGAGGTGTTTAACATTTGGCTTTAAAGGCTGCTTTTGGAACCTCTAAGACTTTGCTTGTATCCTTAATTTTACCCTGTTAATGATGAGGTGCTGTTTTGAAGAGTTTCAGTTGTCACAGTTAATATATGCGCCCCATTTTCTTATGGGCACATGAAATTATGGGAAATCAAGTAATTGACTAGGAGAAGCACTCAATTTAATTAAAGACTTTAATAAGAGAGGAAGCTGTTCATGTCCCTCTATGTGTGTAAATAAGTTCTACACAGTACAGTTGTTGGCTGTTTGGCATGGATTGTGGTCTCAGAATGTATTTGTTGTTCAAATGTGGGCATTTCATTGAGCTGATTGCATTAGTAACTTGTGAAGGTGGCATATTATGATTGAATTTTGAGTAACTTTAAAAAATTGACAGTTATTATGAAATATATAGTAGTATTTCTTACCAAGTCTTACAGAGATTTTTGAAAGACAGGAATGAAAAACTGATACCAAATGTTACACTATTTTGGGAAAACTCACTTATATCCTAAATGACTGGTGTATTCTATTCTGATTTATTTATAATGGAAATAATATTTAAGAAACTATTTCTTCCTGTCTAATGTACTTGAAATTTTTTCAGAATCTATAAAGTCTAATAGTTTGTTAAAAAAATGATCCTTTGTAGCTGTAGTCCTGGCATATGCTTAAAATATCAGTAGAGCTAACTGAGAGACCTAAACTAAATATATCTGTGCGTTTCCACTATTTCAGGTATTAGAGGTTTATTGAAATATTAACTGTTTACAGACTCGCATAAGCTTGGAATCATAAATATGCAATTTATGCAAAATTAAATTCAGCACAATTGAAAAGTCTGAGTAAGTTCCCTTTCTTTACTAGGCAAGGCCACGCCACTTTTGATCATTACTGAGGGCCCAGAAGCTAGAATTATTGTGCTGTGAAACCTGTTGGGTTTTGCTCTTAAATCTTTGAAGAGCTGAGACTAAAGTATTCAAGTACATAACCTCAAAAATTACTTTCTGTGATTGAAATCCTCTTTTGTATGCAGCTAGAACTGAGAAATTTAGAACTATGTGATTTCTGTGTCATCCATTACCTTTATGATGGGGAAATATACTAAGGAAAGTTAGTTCAAGAAGAAATTGTCTTTTTTTTTGCTGGAATGGTTGTGATTTGGGTTAAAAAAATAAAATTCCCCAAAGATATTTCATAACAGTAATTTTTGGAACAATTTTGAGAACTTATGTAACATCTTTAAATCACGATACATGTCATATCTATGTATAATTTCTGTGAAACCAAACACTGTGCACTGAAACTGCAAATCCAACCTTCACATTCTATTTATAGTCATTGCTACATAAGCATTTTTCTCTTTTCCTATGAAGACACAGTAATAATATTTAAGATCTATTACTCAGAGCCCAGTTTCACACTGACAGCGTACACAAGCTTTTGAAGTTGGAAGACAACATACGCTCCTGCAAGGAGCGATGCGACCCTTCACATGTTGTAGGGAGAGGGCAGGTTCTCTGAGGGGTGTTCATCTCCAGCGCCTTCTCATGCTCGGTGGCCGCCCTTCCAACTGTCCTTTGGCTGTTACTCTTATTTACTGACTGTGGCTCTGGAAACGGGGGATTTCCCCGACTGACTGCCTTGAGCTGCTGTCTGTAAATGTTGAAGGGGGTTGGTTGGTTGAGGGAAGTGTTCCTTGCTGAGCATAGTGTGGAGCACACTACCACCATTTCACTCATCGTTGTGCAGAGCTATAAATCATCATCCTCTCGGAGCGCTAAGTTCTGAAAGAAAGGAATCACTGGGATAGAAGAGATTACTTTGAAATGCATAATTATTATTTGTCTCTTCTTGTCATTAATGGCATTATGCTTGTGTAATACACAGTTGCACATGTGTACGAACATGTTTATATTATAAATGCTCTTGAAGTTCAGAATTAGACTTCTTTTGAGGAATGCAATGTTCAAATATTGAGAGAGATCTGAGCATAATCCTAAAGAGCATTTTAATGAAAGGAAGATGCAAATATTTAGATTTGAAATATTGTTCAAAGGGAAAAAGTTATAGCTTCTGTCTTGACCAGATCTAATTGAAATTTTCCTAATTAAAATCATGTTTTTAATAAATTACTGTTATCAGTTAGTTACCTTTTTAATAGTACCATTCATACTGACCTAAACAGTAGAAAAATTTTTTTAAACTTACGTCTACACCACCTTATTAAAACAATTGATACTGTAATGTATAGGGGAAATGTAGCATAAATCAAACTATGGATTTTATTTATGTAAATTCATGTAAGAACTTAAAGAGAAGCCATCTGTTAATGATACTTTTAATAGATTTTTGCAGTACCAATTAAAGCCTATGATGAAAATACTAAGCAAAGCCTGAAAAGAAATTAATTTGCTTTGGCAAAATTAAGTCAAAGCTGTCCTGCATCCCTTCTCCTGTTAGTATTCACTGCCATTTGCAGCCATATACTTCTGCAATCACTGCTTCTCTTTGGAAGCAATTGGACATCCTCTTGAGTGCTTCCCAAGGGAATGTGCTTCTTTTTAATTAGCTATGTAAATAAGACTAAATGATGAGCATGAATACATAGTCACCTACGTAGTAGGTGGGGAGCTATTTTTAATGCTGCTTGTGAACTCCAGAAAGCCAACAGTCAACTTTAGGGGGAGAGAAATATGGCAGGCGAAAAAGGGAGATGGGAATGAACAAGGGTGTGGGATCTTTCTAAGGAAGAGCTGAACTGTTGTGCTGGGATCCCAAATGATCATCTGTAAAATAAGTTTAAAGGTAGTTAAATGAGCAAATGAGAAACCCCTTTGTGAAATGCTGGAATTCTGTTTTCCTAAAGCTCCTCTGTACAGTGACTTTGCAGTGATGTTGGGCTTCAACTGTTGCATCTGCTTCCACTGTTCCATCTTGTCTCATATGAAAATGTGTCATCTGTGAGGTCTGGTACTATTTGCTCTCCATCTGACTGTCATGTCGTCTTTTCATTAGTGTCATTCAGTTCTGTTTATTCAAAGTAAAACAATCTGAAAAATACATTAAGGTAAGGGTTTGAGGCACCTTTTTAGATGTCTGTGTTGAGATTTTGGTTTTGTTTTATTAATACAGTTAATAATTACGTGGGGAAGTTGTCATGCCATGACAGGAACTGTAGTGACAACAAAATCATTTAATTTTTTATTTTCATGTTTCTGTTGGTTTTTAAATTGCCTTGTCTCCTTAAGAGCTATTGTACTTGGCTCTTACTGTATTCTGATGTGTTGCTTTCAAACACATAGTGTTTGGATATAAAAAAGTTGCTGAAGTAGCATTTCATATTTGAACTTTTTGCCAGTGCTACTGTTACAGCTTGAAATGAACTGCTCCAAATAGAAGGTCTGTTGAATTACTTTTGTTTTCCAAGATGTTGGGTTGGCAGTGTAACAGCTAGTAAAAGCTTGGTTCTTTTGGAGTGATAGTATTCCGGGAAAATGTGTGACTACATTTCAAGAGGCATCAGTCTCTCCTAATAGTTTGGTACTTGTCTGTTTGCTGAGTACTTCAGCTCAGTGGTTGGGTTACTGATGTGTTACCAGCTTATTAGCACGTATGGAATAATAGAAAGGAGTGAAGAACACTGAGAGACCTTATAAAGTTTGCAAAACTAAACCTAATTTAGTTGTGAAGAGATCAGGGTTAATATAACCAGGTTAATATAACCGGAGGGGGAAAAAACCCTACACTTCCAGAGATCTGATCTGGCTGTTACTGAAGGGCTCTTACCAGTGACCACTAAAGGCCTTTTCTAGCAGAGAAAGATTTCTTAAGTCATCTTCCTCTTAATCCAACTTTGTAGCTTTTTAAAACCTTGTTTATTTGTTTGTTTTCCCCACCACTTTTCCTGCCTCACAACCTCACCAATGTGCTTTCCTTTCATCTTTGTGATCCTCTCTATTGTGGGTTAGTGCCATCTGTTTCCTCAGAATTTTAAGATTTGCCAGGCTATTCCACAAGGATTCTATGTGATGCTAGAAGAGATGAAGCAGCCTGGCTGTTAAAAATGTGTGTTTTATTGTTAACAGATTTTTTTAAACTAAAACAGAGATCTGAAAGTAGATTAGCCTTCCCTCCTGTGCAGTTGCTTGGCTGCTCATATGCCTAAGGAAGGAACACCTAAGTTGGTTTTGAGTATCAAATGCAGTTCACCCATTTGATCAAGTGTTTGAGGTCCAGGGTGTGGGATTTAACTGTATACAGCTTGCATGTACATTGTGTTTTCCTGATGGTGGGATTCAGTTGTATATGAGCATCTGTTATATGTGAGCATATGTTATCAGGGAGATTGTTGTAACACTTGCATTGCTAGCACTGGGAAAAAAATCAACCAGAAGGGACTGTTGAGGCTAAAGCCACCAAATTATTGTAGCACCCATATGCACATCCAGCCCATCTATCAGTGGAAATTGAGAACCCCCTTTTGAACCTCTCATAGATAAGTGTCAATCATCTTTACAATTAATTTATATGATACCCTGTGTTGGGCAGAAACACATTGCATAATTAGACTTGATTCTATCACCTTCCCTCAGTTCATGAATTCATTTTCACTGGTATTTTAATTCACTTACAAACTTCCAGATCTCTAAAAACTTCAGAGACCCACTGTTCAAAAGAAAAAGCTTGACATATTTTCCTTTCTGATCTTAGAAAATCATTGCATAACTCATAATGTCCTAAAGCAAGTATTGTTCTGAATTGCTGACTGCTTCAAGAATACAAATGAGTGTACCAAGCTAGAAATAAGATTCTGGTACCTTATAAATCAAGGAAGTTCCCAGTCATGTCAAATAAACTGTCCTTTAACCAGCTGAGCTGCAAAATTTCTAATCTGGAAACATTAAAGTAGCATTACCTCTAATTTAAGACATGTCTTTAACATTTCCTTGAAGTGTGCATCTTTGATATTGTAGACATATAATTGCATGAACTAGATAAACAGCGAAGAAAGAATGTTTTTTAGAATCTCAAAATACTTCCTGTTATGTTTTCCATAAAATATGGTGATACAAATAAATGGTGTCACTTATTTCTGACTTTGAAATTACCCGAACAGGTTCACTTTTACTTAAGATATGGAAAGAGTGTAGCTCTAGTCCTTTTGAGTTAGTTTTATGGATCCACAGATTTTTTATTTCTCAGGACTGATAGCTATTTGATACATGTACAAGGTGCTGTTCCAATCCCATATTATAATAAAACAATGAAAAAACCCCAGGAAAGTTCCTTTCTGTGATTTTTGTGTCGCTTTCTTTGAGATGCAGTTAAAATCTGAGCAGTTAATTTGAGTGAGTTTTGATTTATTGCAGCAATGGCTAATCTTAGCTGCAGGCTTTGGGGAGTTCCAGTAGCATTAGCACTAAATCTGCTTGATTGCACTGCAAGGTTTGGGGAGTTTGTTTTGCTGGTTTGTTGAAAGGTTAAGAGTTCTGTTCTTCGTCATGCAGTTGCATGTTTGTAAAAATGCACTGATCTTCTGGGATGAGGTGAGTGAATAGTTTCAGGAGAGTTACCAGGGGGTAACAAAGAATCTCTTGTTCTGTTGTATTTGAGGACATGCAGCTTGGGACATAGTGGTTATGTAACTCTCTGCCTGGCAGTTAAAGAAAGCTGCTAAGGATGGACAAACAGTAATGCAATGCTAATCCTTCTGGGAGCTGCACAACTGCTCAGCGCCTGCAACAATTTCACTTTTTATGTAGGAAAAAGTGCTCATCCCTTCTTAAAGCAGCTGTGTTTTCCTTCATACTGACACAATCTAGGAGGTACCTGGGAAAGAATCACTTGTGTTGAATTTAGAAACATTTCAGGAGATGGGTTTCTGTGCAAAATGATGTTTATATTTAGCACCAAAACCAGTATATGGAGAGCAGCTGCATTGGTGGGTACGATTCTGGGAGCTCCCAGACTCTTTTTTGTCTTCTCTTGGAATTGCCCAGGAGAGAAAGTAACTTCATATACATAACTCTGGTAATTTCATTGTTTGTAATAATGCAATAATCTTTTTATTGGCTCTCAAATATCTTAATTCAAGAATAACTTCTAAGTTGTTTATTTTCTAAAATATTTACTCCTGCTGTGGAGGCATTATGAAATTTACCTGATGAGCCATTTCTGCTATTAAATGTTATGCTCTCAACTTTGGCTTGTGAATGAGATGGGTATTTTTTATTAACTTATTTCAGATGACATATTCTTATTTCACATCCTGTATAAGCAACATAATAAAGTGTGCATTGACCTTCTGAAATTGTCACACTGAATAACGGTCAACTTGTTGGAAAAGAGTAACAATTTAATGTAAATACGGGATAAAATAGATAATTTTGAAATTACATGTGTGTATATATACAAAACATAAACAAAAATGGTGAACACACCTTCTTCGAGTGTTTAAATGTGATGCAATGTTTCTAAATCAAGAAAAGCTGACTTGGCTGTCTCCCTACTTAAGTGGATTGCAGTATTTTCCCTCTGGAATTTACAGGCAATTGTAAATATACTTTCAGTCCAAGTTTTTTAGAGACATAAAGATTATGTGTATGAGTGCAAATATAGGATAAAAGTATTATTCCGCAGTCCAATATAACATAGAAGTGTTGTAATACATGAATAATAATAGGGTATTCTGAACTTTACAGAAGTCTGTGGTAGATATCTGCCATCATGTACTGAGCTTGCTCAGAGCCTGAAAGTTTACATTAAGCATATAAAGCTTTGTTTTCTTCAAAAGAAGCACAGGAGTTCTTTTTCATCGCATACTGAAATAATACTTCTTTATTTGATTTTAGATTTGTAGCATTCTGGTAGAGAAACCTCTTTCAGAAAAATTACTCTCAAAATGTGTTCATAGCTATATTTTGATACATGCTTTTTTTGGGTGTGTGGGCATTCTTCAAGACAAAGACTTGCAACAAAAGGTCTGGCAATGATTCTTTGCCATCATAATAAGTAATAAAATACAGCTTTAGCAGTAACTAGAAAGCAGGAGGACTAATTTTATTCTTGCTGCAAAGCCAAGTCTAGTATTAAATTCTCACTATTGCCTGTTATGCAAGAAGAGTCTCTCTCAGGGCTTGCCAACCACCTCTCTGTGCCTGAATAGTTGTTCTCACAAAGAGCTCCTTCTGTCTCATGTTAAACATAAATTGCCAAGCAGTTCATCATAGCCCTTGAAATTTTTTAATCCCCCTAATGAGATACTCATGTAGCTGCTATTTGTGGCCTCATTGTGAGTGGCAGAAGAAGATGCAGGTGGCAGTGTATGGTGACTGAGGTGGTGTTTCTTCAGGGCTTGAGCAAGAAGCTGCTTGGGTGGTAGAGAGGTTACTCCCAGTGCCTGTGCTGCAGGAGGGGGAGCCTGGCCCGGGGTAGCCCAGGGACCACCCAGAGGTGATGGCCAGGGGACCAGTCAGCAGGTGAACACTTCTCAAATAGCCCCAACTGATGTGTCATGTAATTGCTGAGCAAAGAGGAGACAGGGAATGCTGAGGGGTATGTGGGACACCTGGGTGTGTATGGCAGGACTGGAAGCCATTGTGTTAGTTTTGGAAATAAGAGGTGGGGTTGGGAGCAGGGAGGAACACTGAAAGTATTACAATGAAGACAGAAAGAAACAAAACAAGGCTCTGTTACCTATTGCCTCTTACCTCACTTCTGCTGAAACCCCCTGCCTGATATTTAGCCTTCCACATGCGATTCCCTTGGAAGGATGGTAGTCTTTTGTGGTAGATTGAAGACCCTGTGTAGAAAACATATGTTTTCCTGATTATTTTCTGGCTTTCTAAAAATGTCAGATCATAAAAATGCATTTCCCATTTTATCACTTCTGCACTGGTCCAGCGCTGTGGATTTTGCCATTGATGCATGTCTGCTGAAAGGCAGTGTTAATTCTGGTAGTTATAAAGGCATTTTGTCAATCTGGTTTTATTCACCTAACCATACTGGCTATTGAGTTCATATTTTTTGGTAGGATCTTAGTATTTACAGATGGTTAATTCTTTAAATTGAAACATAATTGGAAAATATGTTCTCCACAACTAATTAATAAAATGCAAAATTAATTCTTTTAATTATGATTACTGTTGATGATGTTTATTGCCTCTTAAAATCATAATCCTAAATTATTTTATAGTACTATCTGATATGCCTGATCTTTGAATACCTTTGCTATGTAGAAAACTTGCACAGCAGGTATGGTTTTTTTTTTGGTTNGGAGGGGAAAAAGAGAAGAGGTAGAAGCTACATTTTCATTGCTTTTGGAGCTAACTCTGATGACAGTTGTACCGACAATTTTCTTCTGTGTTTACATGCAGCCAGGAGCTATGGGCGGAGAAGAGGTAAAAGTATTTACTAAATGTTTTGTTTGCTGAATAGTGGGAGAAATAAATATTTAGTTTTCATATGATAAGATGTTACTGACTTTAACATTATTTTGTTGATAAATTGCTTCATATAAATCAATCTCTACTTCATTTGCAAAACAGCTCCCTTTTAATAGCATCTTAAAGCAATAATGGTCTTGAGCTGGTAACTTCAAGTGTGCTGCTGTTACTGGTGAACTAGAGGATGACTGGATGTAGAGTCTTTCATGATATGTATTTGTGACGTGAAATGCATAGCATTGAAAAAAATGTATGTTTGGTCTTTGTTTTTTTGTAGAAGTGCAATGTTTAACTAATGCATTGGACATTTCAAAATTACTTTTTTTTTGATGAAACGGCTTTCACTGAGTTTTACACTTGACTATTACAGTGACTTGCCTGAGGTAGAACATGTATGAAAACCAATACTACAGTGAATGTTGATAATAACTAAAAAAAAAGATACAGTGCTTGAGCACATTTTAACTGTATTTTATCATAGAAAACCCTTAAAAAATAAAAGCAAAATGAAAGCATTTTACAACTGTGCAGTGCTGCATGTCAGTTTATTCTGAAAGGTTAATGAACAAGAATAACAGCAAGTTTGCTGACTACTCTAATGCAGCTTACATTTATGTACTGTGCCATAGCTTACACAGACCAGTTTTTATTGAGGAAATAACAGTGAAAATTGCAGCTTTCAACTATTAGAGTTAGGCAGTGCCTAAGGGGTAATTTAGCATTAAATTTTAGCTTCATTTTATCTTCTTTTCCATGATGTTCTCTGACAGCTGTGCAGGTAACATTGCTTCCTTTTCAAAATGTAGAATTTGCATCACGTTTGTGAGAAGTTTGGGGACAGAATTAGCCATCGCACAGGCTGGCAGTGTCCGAAGGAGCTTGTCATTTGCTCTCTGTATGGATTGAGGTAGTAGGCTGTACAGACTGTACTTCCACAGTTTATAATAAAGTATTCAAGCTGATTTTATTCAAAGCTGACTGTTTATAGTGTTTATTTGATAGCTAAAGCAAAAAACAAAAGACTCCAGTTTTCCTCACACTTACCTTTGTAATTTTCCCCACGTCCAGAGATCAGGCTACTGTAACAGCTATTGAAAGTATCCTAATCCTTCTCAGTGTTCTCATGGTACTGAAACAAGTTGAGAAGTATGTGGAGTATATAATATAGTATACCCTCTGTGCATGTGAACACTGTTTAATTTCATTTTAAAATTGTGGCAGGAGTTTCCAGACTGATCAACAGCCCCAAAGGAGGAAAGGAGGTAGGAATCAGTAGGACACTACAAACTACTTGCAACTCACGTTTACTTGTAGAAGCCAAGGAGAGCACTGTGGCAGTAATTATGATGAATACAGTGTAGGCTGGTTTATACAACTTGTAGTAATGACAAAACAAGGCAAACAAGTTCTGAATGTGCTGGACTTTCAGAAAATTTTTTTGCACTCTATCAAAAAGCATGTTTCACTCCAAAAGACTTGTTCCCTGTGTGAAATGTGGGCTTTTCTATACTAACAAGTAAATTTGTGTGTGTGTCTTTTGTCATTAACATGCATTCATGCAATATTAAAGCCTGTGATGTTCATGCTTTATCATTACCTTGACTATTATAATGTTGGTTTTGAGCTTTCTTAACCTTAAGGAGCATGAAATTCTACAGGAGTCTGTTAAAAAATGATGTAATGGTTGTCAGATATTCTCATATATCCCTGTCTATTATTGTTTTCACCATTTGCGTTGTGATAATACACACAGTAACCAGAAGCAAGTTTGTGCAAGGGCTCATTTCATGTTTGTTATACTTGGATATTTTAATTAGTGTTTGATCCTGTCATTGTGACTAAGCATCTTCAGGTTTTGTCAGAGGTTTCTTGGGGCTTGCCATAAACTATCAGTTCTCTATTTGATCCACTGTTTTCTTTGAGTAAAGAGGCAAGCATTTCTTTGTAGGTATTATATTTAGGGCTGTTGAGTCATGTTCATGGTACCTTGTTTTTAACTTTTACAACCAGTTTTTCAAGTACAGATGTCAGCACAGCTATGGGAAATCATCCCAGACTATTTTGCTACGATGACAACTCAGAGATGCCTGGGGAGGGGTACAGGAGTATATTAAAAAAACAGTGCAGTTAGTGATGCTTTCCCATAATGTTCTCCCAGAAATTTGCCCCAGGGGGCTTAGTGAGGTGATGTCTCAATATTTATTGCTTTAGAATGTGTTTTTCTCCTGTGCTTACTCATTCCCATTTCTAAGCCTGCATAAACTTTTAAAGATCCCAAAAAAGCCTGTGGCAAGGGGTTCCAAAGTTTGCCTTGCTTTCAGCCTTGCCATAGACTGACTGTGTTCAGTGCACTTTATTTTTCCCCTCCTGGGTGAGACAGTGAACAGTCATCCCCTATTCCCTTGTCTGTACTCTTTCCATAAATTTAACTCAATACTTGACTTAGCTCTGAAGTTTTAGAACATCATTTGCATTTATTTAAGGTGAGTACAGTGCTTGTAGACTGTCAACCATCCGGCATAAGAGGTGATACCTTGATTCCTAAGCTGCTGTGATTTTTTATTATTTCCTTCAGAGCTCAGCACTAAGTCTCCTCTGCAGACCTGTATTTTAGTTGAACACCTTGTTCTAGTATCTATTAATTTGGTATGTCAGCTTCCACTAATGGATAATGTTTGTTTCATTTTTTACAAGAAGGTAGGTTGGTAGGCAGAAATTAGAAGATTGTTTAGCTCCTTAGTAGTATCAGCCTCTCACAGATATTTTCAAATTTCTTGCTTTTCAATGGGTTTTCTGATTTGATACTTTTACACAATTGTAGTATTCCTATTTTTTTTCTCTCATGCACGTGTTCTCTTTTATGTTGAAATGCATATGTTTATACGTGTGCATGATCTGTTTGTCCATTAATGGAATATTTGTCAATAGTCTTTCCTGTTTTATGCTCTAAACCCACCATTTCTGACAACAAGGTTTTGAAGAGTCACATCTCTGAATCCTTCTCGATGGCATTTACCCTGTTTTTTATGTTAATGTGTAAAAGTACAGTAGGATTTTTTGCTTCAGTGGATTTTTGTGTCTGTGATCTCTGTCAGTGGTTAATAGTCAATATATTTTTCTAATCAAGACTTCTCTAGTGCCTGGTGTTCATACAAAATTCAGGGCAGTGTTCTGTGTCAGTCAGAGCACCTTTCCTGCTTTTTGTTGTTTAGCCTGTTTTCTATATATAGGATTACTGCTTCTTTTTGTCATCTGTCCTTTACTCCTGGAGACTATGTACTTCCCTGTGCTGTTACTACCAGTATGCTATTAATCCTTAGGTCTTGCTGGAAGTCAGTTTCATGGGATCCATTACCTTGGAATTTAACTGTGTGCCTTGCTATTTGTATTTGTAATCAACCTCCCTAATAAACTGTTTGTATCAGTTAATTATAATTCCATCCCTAGGAACAATCCTCCATGAAATGAGTGGAGAATTAGCCTTTTCAGAGTTGAGGTGGGGTTCCCATCTCTCTATATTGCAGGACTTTATTTTCAACTCAGGTATAGAGAATTACTAAATTCTGAAGTTGGCATGTTCTACAGTGCTGCTTGTATGCTTGTATTTTGGTTAATAAATCTGTTCTTAAGATAATGTGTATATATTTTGTAGTAATAACAAATTAAATGCATCAGACGATTATAAATAAATACTTTTCATTAACAGACTGATTAGCAGCCATTTATGTTCATTTTGCTCATTCATTTCTGAAAGGACGTTTTAACACCGATTAACAAAGAGTTGGACAGGCTATTCCAGCTAACAACATTTTTCTTCAAGTGCAAGTTCTTTGTAGTCTATTTAACAAGATTTTTTTTCTTGTTAACGAAGTTTCTTTACTACGTGCTTAATATCCACTATTCAAAGCTTTTCCATGTTTGCTTTGTTGTTTGCCCCCCCTAGTCAGGGGGGGCCTTGGTTCCCTCGAGGTGGACGTGCTGCTGCCCTTGTTATTAGGTCCCTGTAAAGCACTCTGAAGTGTGCAGTGGCTTAAGGGATCTACCTTCAAGATCTGTTATGGAAGGTTTAAATCTCTAAGAATTGGTTTGAAATGTAAATGTTGCAAAGGTTCTTTCTATAGCTGTGACACACAATTTCGTCAGATAACTTGTTTTCCGTTGCTAGCCATTTGCAAGGGGATTTTTTTTTGAGCTAAATTAGGTTTATTGTCTTGTAAGAGTAATACACCCTTGGAAAAAATAGAAGCAATACTACTGAACATCATTTGGACAACTGGACCGCTTAGTTGGGCCCTTTAATGCAAATTCTGTTACAGTAAAGCAGTAAAAGGAAGAGCTAATTTTTTTTACTAAAATATTAATTCTCCAGGAAATAGCGTTGACTATAGCTACTACAAAATCTGTTCCAGGTCGGTCTTCACTCTTTCCTTTTGAAGATGGCTTCCTAGACGACAGTCACGGTGATCAGTCTTTATCGTCGGGTCTCAGCTCTCCAACGCGCTGTCAGAACGGTGAAAGAGTGGAACGCTATTCTAGAAAGGTGTTTGTGGGAGGTCTTCCTCCTGACATTGACGAAGGTACTGTGAATAAGTTACAATGGTGACATTTGGGACTTGGCTTTCATATAATTGCTACCAAAAAGGTCAGGTTTTCATAAAAACAAATGTATTTTTGCTTGTAGTGCTTGTGGCATTGTTTAAAACAAACACACGCTACCATCAACTGCAACCGGAGAATTTACTCAACATTCTTTTGTACTGTAGATCAGAAGAAATGGAGGGAGAACTGGCTGCATAGCAGGTCGTCTCATCTGTGTGTCTTCCCACAGCTGTAAAGTGGGAAAGCTAAAAACGGGGGCTTAGTGGGTACTGTCTCTCCTTCATAGTCTTTTCATATTCTTGGATGTGGTTGACTTTAAAGACTTTGTTAATACAGTCCTTGCCAAAATACATTGGGCTTTAATTAATCGACTCTTATACCCAGCATATATGCAGGGTTCACATGACAAATGTAGAGCAACAATATGGTTGCAAAATAATAATCAGTTTAGCAGAGGTGGTCAGGGTTTTCCTCAATCAATATCTGCTCTGCTTGCGTGTGCCCCCACAAACTCTTACTCCCAAACCAAAGTCTTGGCAGTTTTTGGTGTATTTTTTCATATTATAGCTGGAATCCATCACTCTCTAGCTTCAATGGGCATACACAGGGAATTTGAGGATGCCTTATAATGAAAATAGAGGGATCTCTGAATCTGATCTTCTAAATTGGAGCCTAAACCATATATAGTTTTAATAAAGGAATACTATGAGTTGGCCAATCTATGGTTTGCAGACAGCTCAAATGTGGTTCCCATGTCACATCATGATTTGCAGGGCTGTTGATATAGGGTCTGCTGGGTAATCTGAATCTCCAGCTGTAAGAAGAAACAGGCCAACAGGTACAACTGATGTTTGCTGGGTTCCTCAGAATCAATTAAATGCCCAGCCTGTCTTGTGAGGAAGTACACGGTCATCTGGGAGCTGTCACCCTCTTTCATGAGAGGTCTCCTTTAGTTGCCCTTGTTCCTTCAGCTCCTCAGATATACAATATGTGTTTTGTGTCTCTAGTTAACTTGAGAAATCCAGCGTGCAACTCATGGGGTCAGAAAGACTGGACACTTCTCAAGCAGCAATCAAAAAACTGGAAAACCCTTTTCTCCACATGGCTTGTTGCTCTGATCTATCCAGCATCACATAAGACACAATTTTAAACTAATTCTTTCTTTAAAATAAATTTAAAAAGGCATTAAGAAAAAAAAATTTTCAAAAAAAATTACTTTAAATACTTCGTGTGTAAACCAGAACTGTCCTAAAGAAGAGCTTGTGATGTATGTTCCACGGTGTTTCTAAATTGACACTTAAAATGCGAAGAAATAACTTGGTAATTCAAGGCAGATTTCCTGAGGGGACTGAGGAAGGTGAAATCCCCACGGTCGCGTGACCTGCTTTCTAGGGCATGCTAAAGGAGGGGCTGTGCTGACACGGAGCTCCTCCGTCAGTCCCATGTGGCTGCATCTGACCCTGCTTTGTGGCTATAATTAGAAGTAGAGCGCAGCTGAAGCATATTCACTTCTGATAGATCATGTTTGCATTTAATCCTGCTGCAAACTTCCATTAGTGGAATGTAAAATTACTTTTTTAAGCAGCCATGTATAGCATAGATATGAAAGAATATTTAGGTATCCTCTATGAACTTTATTGCAGTTTTCGCTGTTTGTAATGAGTGTAGAAAACAGTAAGTTTTGTTTTAAGTAAGACTTTTTGCCTTGCCACTGTCAGTCTTCACATTCTCTCTAAGGTGCCTCATTTGTTTTTTGTAGATGAGATCACTGCCAGCTTTCGTAGGTTTGGACCTCTTGTGGTGGACTGGCCTCACAAAGCTGAAAGCAAGTCATATTTTCCACCTAAAGGTAATTAGTTTAAAATACATTTATGCAGGCTGTTTGGTAAAAGGAGATTATGTCTGCAATGCAGCAGTCCATTACAAAGCAGATATGTGACTCTTTACGATGAATTTTCTGTCTTTCAAAAAGCATATTTTTAGCCATTGTCATGATGGAAAACAAATAATGATTTGGTTACTGAAATATGCTCCTCTGCATGCACTTCTTCAGCACGCCTTGAGTCCTTGAATTATGCTGTAATTTATCCTAGGATTAGATAGAAGGCAAGCTGCAGAAATGTCCGAGTGCTGATTCTGTTGCAGTTTGCGCTGCAGAACTCACAAGAGCAATAGCTGGAAGTGTCTGTGTGTGTTCTGACCCAAAAGGCTGCAGTCCTGCTTGGAACCACAGTCAGGGCTCACGGGGCATGGACAGCTAGCTCTGCTGGGAGAGGGCAGGCTGGCATCGGGCCCCACGGACGCACCGAGCCCAGGGTGGAGCTGGTTTGGGTTGAGGCGGGGTGGTTTACAGTGTGTGCAGGGGCTGCAGCCTTGTGTCTGTCAGCAAAAAGTAATGCAGGCCTGTTTGGGTTGAGAAAGAACAGTTTATGGGAACCTGTTTGGGAGAGTTACTTGGCTAATTCAAACTGTTCTTACTGTACCCTACTGTCTGCTCTGACTTTGTGTTATCCTATATACATTCTATTCTCAGTCACACGTGCCTCTTGCATCTAGTTTGCAAGTTCACTCATTATCTGAAACAGTAGCAGGAAGTTATACACAGAATTTCTTATCTTTATGTTAAGATTTTCTGTTCTCACTGACCCTGAAAGCTGTTAATTGCTCATTGAGGCCACTGATTATTTTTGGCAGAACAATGGGCTGTTCAGTTAGTGAACTAGCTAATCCTACAGTGTTTTGATAGATACATTTTGACTGTTAAAACACACAAATAAGAGCCGACTTAATTTATGTGAAAGCTTAATTGCTGGAGGCAAGATAACTGTGATGAATGCTTGCCCTGTAAACAGTATTTGGGACACTTAAAAACAGAACAGAAACCCATACATGCTTCCTCTTTCCTGTTCCATTCTCACCACTCAGCCTTGCTGTCAGTAGTTATTATGCAACATCTGTTCTTGAATTTAAAAACAAACCAAACAATTCCTAAAACATCAGCAACAAAACACCCCAAACCTCAATCCCCCATCTATTCCTAATGACAGTTGGTAAAATATGTGGTTTTCTCTTTTTATGTTATTTTTAAAGGTCTTTAGGGTCTTTTTGACTAGGGAATTCTGATTGTACCTTCATTTATAAGTTAAAAAAAAAAGTAGCAAAGCCAGCTTCTCCTTAATATCACTTAGCACTCTCCACTTTCCCCTCCATTTTTTTCTTTTTTTTCTCTTAATAGTTCAATGAGTAACTATTCATGGTAGAGCAACATGGGACTTCCAGTTTTGATTTTGTTCTGTATCTGACTGTGGGCTAGTTATGCCTCATCAAACTTGTAAAAATGTTTTTGAGTAAGATCTATTTTAGCAGAAGACAAGGGAATGCAGCCTCACTTCTATTTTTGTCATGATTCTAATATAGGAAACAGCTTTCAAAGCCCCTGCCAGTTGCCCTGAACGTCTGTCTGAAAGTGCTAAACAACAGTCAATCCCAACTGTTCCAGATTTATTTATAACTGACTTCTTAGTTATCAATCAGGGCTGCAGCATAAGTCCTGCATTCCTGGCTGTGAGATTTGCTTACAGTCATGTTAAGCTTGGTAGGTCAAATGTACTTGATTTACTGTGATCCCGTATAGGCAGCATCTGCACAGAAGACAGAATATTATTACCAGGAGTCGAAAGGTAACATTTGAATATGTACTATAATTTTTTTCACAGCTTTTTGGTCTAGGTTTTTTTGTTTGTTTGTTTGTTTTTATAAAGAGTACTTATATTTCAAAGTTATTACAGAATCATTGACAGAAGTACCACAATGAAATGTCTCCACTGCTGTTTTTAATTAGAAGTTCCTTTAGACCTAAAATATAAGTATATTTTTTTTTACTATTTTATTTTAAGCTGTTTTGATGTATTACCAAACATTTCTTTAAAAATACAGTGAAATGAAAAGAGATATTTGAAATTATGCTTAGTGCAAAATTCAGTGACATGACTTACTCAGCTGTCAAGTACTCATAAATTCAAATGTTTTCTCCCTTCATTTTTCTAGATGTCTTCTCTTCCATGTTGCATTGCTAGTCTGTAAATTCTCTGACATTTTGAATATGAGTCTTTCAAATGAAAAATGTGCCTGGAAAAAAAAAAGGACAAATTAAATTATAGAGGATAAAATTAGTTGGGTTTTGTGTGCTAGTCATCTCAAAAGAAAACAGGAAGAAGAGATTGTTGGAATGCAGTTGGGATGATATAGAGGCTAATGTTCACACATTAATAAAGCCTGGCCTTCAAGACTTCTCCCACCTACTTGCATGTGCCCCACTGGCAGTAAAATTGAGTCCTGCTCTTTTTGAACACCTCCAGACAGAGTTTAGTTTCCTTTTGAGGACAGCCTTTTCCATTACTCCTCTGTGTATGCAGGGTCAGACCATTGGGCAGTGTCTGTCCTTATAACAAAGTTCAGGTTTTTTGCCTGTTTGATTTGATGGGTGTGCACTTAGAGGTTTGGAGCAGATGACATCAGAAGCTGATGCCACGGGTCAGCACAGTCAGTTAAGTTTTATGCTGGAGCTGTTTCACATCATGGTTTTCTGTCTTCATTGTTACATCCAGGTGATGCAACATCCTCTAAAGTTCTGAGTGAATCAATACAGGCTTCCAGTATCTACTTATCGGTTTAATTTGTTGACTTTTGGATTGTTTATTGTGTTGGTGCAATATACGAATTCCCTGTAGTCACCCTGCATTAGGAGCACTCTGATATTCTTAGGGCCAGGAAGAAAAGGCTGCAGGGACCATTAGCCATGGCTAATCTGATCAAGCATGAAATCTAAAAGATTAAAATGTTGCTTACAGTCTAGTGACCTCCACCACCACCCACCAGCCCCCCCGAGGGCTTTATCTGGTTAGTTTAGTGAGCAGGTCAGGCCACAGATGTGTAATCAGTTCCAGCAAGCCTTATTAGCTAATTTATTGGTTGATACGGTTGATTAGCTAAGGTGCAGTGTCATGTAAGCTATCCTCAGGACTAGCTGGAGTCCAGAAACATTCCTGCAGCACTGAGCTTGAACAAAGGTTTTCCTGGATTTGGCATTCTGGGCAGGATGGTGTCACCACAGGTCTGCTTAGGCACATTACCTTAGATTTAGTGCTGATGGACATGAATGTTTGTGTGTGAAATGTGCTGACCTACGGCAAGTTACACAAGGCTTTTTTCAGTGCAGTGCCAACAGTGGCATTTTGGACCTTGGAGGATTGCAGATGTGTCTGCAGCATATTTCTGAAGCACATCTGTGCTATCTATATTATCCAGGTTTTCCTGTTTTCTCAGATATTCTAGGTTTTTGTTACCCTGACTGAATCTTGCCCGACATCACAGAATACACTGTGAGCACGTGTTTGGGAGAGCAGTCTGGCTTTGTCAACATATGACTTCTGGTCATTTTAGTAGCAAAGCCAAAAATCATTTGATGGATCAAGCTCGCCTTACAGGATGCATTCACTGCCAGTGAGTTCAATATTTAGGTTGCTGAGAGAAGAGGGACTGGTGACACCCAGCTCTCTTTTGTCACTGTGATCGTATATTGTGCACTTGGACAAGAGAAGCTGGTGACAGCTGACAGCGTGTGTAAGAGGTTCCTATTTCTGGTTCTGAGCATCACTATTGTTGCCTTTACATTTCTTTATACGCCTCCTATGCATTGTAAAGCTTAGCACTGTGTTTTTATGTTTGTGTCATGCATGAGGTGATTTTTAATGCTTTGCCTCTGAATAAGGCAATTCATTCCCGTTGCCTGAGAAGTCTTTGGATTACTTCCTTTGGCATCTGTTTGGGTATGTTAGTAACGGAACTGGCAAAATTATAAATGCCATGTGCTGGTCTTGGGTAAGCAGATGCCCAGTTCGTAATGTGTTTACTTGGCTCTCACCACAGAGTTTGGTAATTAAATGTGGTTTGTGGCTAAGTATTTTTTGAGTACCTGTGAGACACTGAGAAATAAAGAAATATGCATTAAAGGATGCTATCAAAAGTAGTTGCACATTGCCATGTGGCAAAATCCAGATAATTAATGTTTTATTTAAATAGAAATTGATGGGATTTTCATTTACTTGCTGGTCTGCTGAGTTAAGCAACGCTTATGCTAACTACAGTAATTTTTTTCTCTTTTTTTTTTTATTAAACAGATGGTGCCAACTGTTTCAAAAAAACACTCTTTTAGGTTTTTTTAACAGATTGCTAGCTTTAGAACAACTTCTTAAAAACTCTTTACTGGTTTTTCTTTGTGATAACTGATTTTTCTAGCAATCACTGAAAAGATGAATAGCAATCACTGAAAAGATGAATTTTTCTAGCAATCACTAAAAACATGCAGAACATGTTTGAAATTACAGAAATTATATAAAAATTTCTCTCTGTTTTTTTTCCATTTAGAAAGACTAATGTTTGGATAAAGATGAGAATTAGAGTGATAAAATGAAGTGTGGCAGAGCTTGGAGATAGGATGTGTTTGGAATTGGAGGAATGCTTTGACTTTACAGTTGATTTAGATGTGTGATGCAGTAGTCTTTGTTTGCCCTGTTCTACATTTTGTTTTTCTGTTATTTGATAAAATTAAGCACATTTGCCCCTGCTGCTCCACATGGGACACTAAGGGTGAGCAGGATCTCATGAAAAATAAAATAGTGTAAGCAAAATTGCACAAAGTAACATGAAGTGATTCTCATGCTTTAATTTAAAACAACTGGTGGGACAGACCCTGAGAGCCTGCCTGATTGTCTCTAAGGTTCTGTTTAGATGGGAACACTGTTGTTGTAGTCTTTTATCTTTTGATCTTGATTTCGTGGATGAGGAATATTTCCATGGTTAATTCCATTGCCCCTGCAGTGACAACAGGAGTTTCTGCCAGAAGAACAAGAATGAACGTTTACAAGGCGAAAATACAGGGTCCTAATTCTAATTTCCTCAGTTATATTCACAAAAACTTATCTGGTTTGTCCAAATACATCAATCTGTTGTGCTGAAACTGACTGCATTGGCTTAACTGATCAAATACGATACAATCACAATCCAGAGTGAAACAACCAGACAATTTCTGTATTTTAAAAACTGAAGTCAGAGATCATAATATTTGTTAGAATGGAAAATGATGTTCCTTATCCAGTAATAATTTCTGTAGTGCACTACTGCATTGTGATTCTGTGGTTTTTAGATTTTGTTTACATATGATCCAGCACACGTGTGCAGTACAAGTCGTTCGCCCATTGGCATCTGAGGCCATGTTTGTAATTTGTGTACTATGTAACCCTGTGTCTTCCCACAGCAGGGCAGCATAATCCCAAATCTGTGCAAGTCACAAAATGCGTGGTAGCAAAATGCAGCGCATACTAATCTACTCTTCTGCAGCTTTGTGACTTAAGGTTGGTTTTGCAGAGAATTTTCTTTGAGGTTTTGGATGACTTTTGTTTAAGCCTCCCTTTGTAAAGCTCTTCACTTTGTTTCCTGTCTTGTCCTAAGTGTTTGAGGATTCTTGATGGTGTACTGATAATGATGATTTTTAGATGTCTGTCTTTGAGGCTGCTGTGCCAGTTATCAAAGAGTATTCAAGGAGCTTGCTTCATATAAGAGAATTTCTGTCTCTAAAATGATGCCATTTGAGACTTCTTTTTCTAAGGGTAAAGAGGAAGCTGGTGAGGCAAAATACAAAACTATTTTTGAGCCATCCAGGCCTCGGTAGAACAAATGTAATTCTGAAGTAATGTTGCAGGATTATTCTCTCGCAGCTTTCATGTTGCTTTCAACAAATGCTGTTTACTCTCAGAATTGGTAGGTTGCTATAGAAATTTTTTTTAGCCCTGAAGAAACTACAATTTTTTAGCAAGCATTTATTGACCCTTTTCAATAATTTGAACATATCTAAGTACAGCAAAAGCTTTTCATTGCTTTTGTCAAATGGCTGTAGCTAAGTGTTTGTCTTATTTTCATTAACCAGTTCTAAAGCTAAGTAGATTTTACTGCGGGTTGCACACACACCCCACCCCCAATACTATTTTTTTTAAATATCGCTTTTTCTTTTGTTTTGTAAATGGAAATGTATGAATTGGTCTGTAAGTATTATGGGCTCCAGGAGAAAAGGTGTCCTTTGGTGGTATTGAGGACTTAATATTTTGTACTTTAATAGTAGCTTCTGATATGTCTTGTTTTGCTAATGATGCTTCAGTGATGCACACAATTCTACCCTTAAAATAATGATGCGGTAGTGTAAAATTAGTGCAAGAACATAGCTATATATCTATAATATCTAAGGTAATATCCCAAATTATACTTGTGTTCTCTCAAATCAGAGTTAGGACTGGCAATGGGAGTATTATACCAGGTGCTGGATATGCTGAGGGTGTCCCTGTCCAAGGCAGCATATATGCCTCTGTTTAATCTCAAAAGCTTGGAGCAGCTCCGAACTGGTGTCCTGCACAGCTGTCTTACTGCTGTGGTGGGCAGATTTTGTCTACTTGATACCATGCAAATTCTACCTAACTTTGGGACCTATGATGTGTGGGACTACTGATTATAGCGAGATAGTATAACCACTAGTCTGTTGTATACCAGTGGAGGCTGTGCAGTTTCATTTAATAAAGTGAAAGACATAATGTTTCAGAGGATTTGGTAAGTCTAGTAATTTTTTTATTTTTTTTAATGTATCCTTCTTATCTCCTGGGGAAATGTATGTTCTTACCAGAAATTGTTTGGATTTTTTTTGTTTGTTTGTTTGTTTTGAGAGGAATTTGATGTTTTATAATAAGTAATCCAGTTTTGCAAAAAAAATCCTTCTGTTATTAAGGAAGGTTTTTCAAGCTCTAGCTTTTCCATATAGTCAACAAAGACAAGAAACTTGAACAAACCAGAACCTGAAAACAATCCCCATGTGAGTGAACATTCAAACCAGTTACTAACAGCACCACAGCTGATTACCTGAATAAAAGAAGGAAAGTGAACACATAGGACTGAAGTTCTGCATTCTGCTGTAAGAAATCTTACACTTCACAGGAGAATGAGAGTCATACAAATAAAGTCAGAAACTGTGTTACTGGCTTGTTCTATGGAAATGGCATGGGGTGTCTTCTTTTTGATCGAAGTACTTTACTTTGAATAAAGCTCTTGACATGGGGCCAAGTATTTTGTGTATCACAGCTCTAATAAGTGCTGTTTTCTTTCTTCTTTAAAAATGAATTTTAAGAAGAACATATAATTTAAAGTGAAAACCAGTTTTATTGTAAAACCCAATATCAAATTTAATTTAAGATAACTGAATTCGGCTAAAATGCAGCCTGGATTTTTTGACCTATGCTTTCTTCCTCTGAAAAAATTTTTTATGTCATGGTGATACTGTGCTTGAAATAGAAGCTGAAATTGAGCAGACCATTTATGTTTCTCTAGAATTTTTTGATGTTAATGTTCCTTGGAGTAAAATTGGAAATTGGTTTATTTGCAAGGAAGAGTAACAGGTTTTGTTCAGGCTTGGAAACTGATCTCTCTTCAGCCATCTGTTCAGAGTAAAAGCAGCAGCAGACCTGACCCCCTCCAGATGATGACCATGAGCAGCGCTGCCCAGCTCAGTCACCATTGCATATTGCCCTTGAAAATCAAAATTAAAAATATTCAATTCTGAATTTAGTTAGGGGTCTTATATTTATGGATGCAAATGCTTGTTTTTTTCATGCAGCTGACTCAGTAAATTTCACAAAGGCAGCTTTTGCCTCATCAAAAATTTAGTCTTTGTCGTATGATTAATTCATGTGACTACTCTTACAACTACAGTAACCAAATTGTATGGTATAGCCTTTCTTTTATGTTTTTATACCCTTTAATTCTGATTTATAGCTGTTATAGATCATGTTGCAGACTGAAGTCTGACGTTTGAAAATGGCTGTGACCTTTGAAAGAAGAGACAACCCTATAAATTTGCCGTTGCAATGTTTTACACTAGTTTAGAAGTAAAATACCAGATAGAGAGCCTTTAGTATGCCTGTAGAATATTCTTTTACTTAAAAAAAAAACCCCAAAAACCCCGCAAGTAATTAATTTCAGTCTTTTCTTTTTCAGTAAAGGCGGGTGGGAGTATTTTTACCACAGGACAAACTGAGATGGTGTATGTATACTGTTGTTTGGGGCTTTTTTCCCCCATAAGTGGTAAAAGTGAAGTAATGATTGCTAGAAAATCCTTTTCATTTCTTGACATGTTTTGGAACTGAAAGGACTTTATAAATCTTTAGCTGTATTTATTTGCTGCAGCACTATTGAAATGTTGTCCTTTCTGTTGAGCCCTGAAGTGCAGAGGAAACATTGGGGCACCCCTCCCTCTTTCCAGAACTAATTTATGTCCAGCAAACAGAGCTGGGTTGGGTTGTTTCTTCCATTTAAATTGAAGATGTGGGGGATAACCTCTCCATAATGTTTATGACAAACTAGGAGGTTTCTATTTTCTCTGTTATTTGTGATATGGTAAGATCATCAGTAGTAAGGGTTAAATGTTCTTTTCAATTCTTTCGGTGATCTTATGATGTGGACTATTTAATGGTAAAACTGGAATTATGAAGACATGCAATTTATTTTACAGAAGCTACTGATTCAGAACCGCAGTTTTCATTCAGCTCTTCCATATGATCCACTTGCTTGCTGACTTTTCTTGTTATGTATCCTGTCTTCTGTTTGACATGTATGCTTCATTTTATTGTTTTTTATATTCAGGAACCAATTATTTTCCAGTGTAACTGAGGGTACGGAGTACATACCTTTAATTAAAAACAAATAAACCCTACCCCAATACCTGTCTTTAATGTGGCATGTGGGGAATTTCCTCCATACGAGACCACTCAGACTGAGTCTGGTATCCATGAAAAATATGTAAAAATGTAAATGTGTAGACACAGGAGACTCACTGTAAAATCCTCAGTTGTTCATGTTTCTTATGCACCATTTGTTTTTTAGAGAAAGGACTCAGCTGACAGGGTCAAACACTGCCATTTAAAATTAGACTGACTAAAAGAAATTAATCTTTGCAGCCCTGACTAATACATAATTTCACTCTTCTGCAGTAGCTAAGTGAGATTACAGCCCTTGCTATTTTGAGGTTTCTTAAGTATTTAAAGCCTTTGAAGTTTTTTGAAAATGCAGTCATGTCACTGCGATGTTTAAAGGAAAGTCTGCAGGTTTTTTTAACACCTTGGATTTTTATTTTTCAAAAATGAGTTTCACATTTAATAGTCATTTCATCTTTGGATTTAGAAATGTGTTTTATTCATGTTCAAAGTATCTTCTAATAAGATTACTAAAGTGACTTTGAGCAATGACCCTTCTCATCATATTAACTGATTTAGAAATTTGGTTCACACTGTTTCTAAATGTTCCTTTGCTGCGGGCTTATAAATAACTTTATTCTACAAATTCTAATAAATACAACAATAATTCAATTCGAAACAAACAAACAAAAAAAGGTAAAATTTATATTTCCTGAAAAAAATTGTCTATTTAAATCTATCTTCCTAAGGCAGCCATCTCAACCATCTAAAAATAAACCCCAAACCACAAGTCTAGAACATTAATTTTCTTTACCATTTTAACTCCATCTTATTTTTTACATAATAATGTGAGGTAGATATATGTACTGAAATACTTTTATGAGAAATCTTAGGTCTATGATAGATTTTATTGTAATCTTGAAGCTTATAAAAACATCAGAAAAGACGCCGTCTAAATGAATAAAAGAAAATGTGCTTCAAAGGTAGTTTAATTTTTTTCAAGTGTAAGTGGCCCTTCCCTTTTGCATATGAAGTCAATACATGTGACTACCCAAAGACTGTTCGGACTTGTTGTGCAGCATGTAAAGGAAAGACAAAGTTCGCTTATTCTAAGAACTAAAAACACCCAACTTCAGAGTTACAAAGCTGAAAACACATCACCCTTAGAATATGATTTCTGTATCTGATTTTGTAAGTGGGCTGAGTTTTGGGATTTATGGATTTGAGGTCAGTTACATATGAAATCAATAAACGATACACATCCGACATGGATCTTCAAATACTCTTTGACCTTATATGTAATTCTTCATTTCAGTTTTTTACTTTATTTGAAAAGAACCCAGATTCTAAGAGCCAGAAATAGACTAATCCTTCCCCGTTGGCTAGATAACACTTGCCTGCCAAAGTACTGGCTTTGTTCTGGAAGATGCAGCTCATGGTTGATGTATTTGAACAGCAATTTATGTATTGCTGTTCTCAAATGCAAGAACTTAAAGAACTTATTAATTACTTTAACTATTCAGAAGTTGAGCATAAAATAATACCCTTCGGTTATTATAATGAAATTGAACTAATTCACAGTCAACTGAAATTTCTAAGAAAAGCCCTTGATTAAAGAGTCAACGTTGGACTTCATTAAGTGAGAGCTCTGAGCAGTTACTCCATTAGTACTTTTCTGAAATATTGCTGTGTCACTAAGTAAGTAGAGACTGTTCAGACAACCTTCGCACTCAAAACATTAATAATTAATCAGTGAAGCTGAAAGGACTATAAAAATTCTGGTATACCAAGCATCTTTCCTACCTTCTCCCATGGGTTGCAAAACACAGTCAGTGATTTCCTTTTACTCCACCAAACTGTTCCTGACAATGGAGCTGTACAAAGAAAGTGTTACCAGGTTTAGAAGAATAAAAGAAAGCCTTTTTTTAAAACATGGTTTTGAACATGCTCTGAAATGCAGTCAGTCTTTTCTTGGTGAGCCATGACAGGCATGAAGTTGGATAATCTTTTAACTCTGAGAAATATTTTGTTTTAGACAAGACAATGGTGTCTTCTGATAAACTCTACCAGCTCTGGCTTGCTAAGTTGAACAGTGTCTACAGGGCCCATAAGTTTATTTTCTCTCACATGCCTAATGCACATAATGCACATTCTGCCCTAATTACTTTGAGGAAGGATGGACAGAACGCATGCATGATGCACTGCTAACTGCCTCTCATTTGTACCAACGTGCCAGTTTTTAACATAAAAGTATGAATATCACGATCTGCATTATAAGAAGGGCAGGATAAGCACCTTAATAAACTTTCCATCTTGTTGTTTTGAAGAGCCTGCTGAGCCCTTGTTACAACACGTGCTTTCAGTAATACAGAAAGGTTCCTGTCCTTAGAGAAGATACACCTGTGTTGGTATTAATTGAAACAGAAATTTTTCCAGGCTGACTAGGCTAGCAAAAATGCATTTGTCAGACTATAACAATTTTACTTTTTTGCAAGTGTATCTTGCATTTCAAGTGACAACCTTGTTTCAGGCTTGTGGGACACAGCGTATATGCCAGATTTTCCAGTGTGTTCTCAGCAAGGTTAAGTGAAATTAGACCAACTGGACTAAATTATCCTTTCATATGGAAATTGTGTCACTGTTTAGGTGTCAGAGTGGGACGTGTACAAAAGAGCTTAATTCTTGTACCGCTTTCCATAAAATAATGAATCCTGGAGCTCAAGGTTGAGCAGCTTCTACGTTGTGCTTCAGAACTGGGGGAAATCAATTTTCTCCTCATCTTCCTTCTGCTGTACCCTTTGAAAAATTGTGATGGCTTTTCTTACAGCAAACACGTTGTTGCCTTTTCCCAGAGAATTTGCCAGTGCAATGTTTATTGCCAGCACTACAGTGATGTATCGTAGCAGCAGCAGAGGAGGAGCTGGATGGTTTCTGCTCTCCCAAGAAGCCATTTACCCATGTATATAGAATATTCAGTTGTTGGCAGGTAGCCTGCTGTTTTCTGAGGCCTCAAATATCTTGCCTGTTTTAGTCTGTGGAATCTGAGTCAGGAGCAGTCCCTTGAGCCCTCAAACCTTTCGAACTGGTCAGGTGTGAAAGGAGCACCGCTGAAGTTTGCCTGCAATGTACTACTAAAGTTTGTGCCAGAGTTCTGCTGGAGAGCACGAAAAGTTTGAGATTCATCAAATCTCTTCTTGGGAAAAAAACATGTGCATTAATTGATATGATATTATACATGAAGCACAGATAGGAGAATGTGTTGGAGCACACAGTGCTGGGGAATTTGAAGCAACTTTCAGCATCTACTAAATAATTCAAATTATTTGGATTAATACATTTTTTGGTTTGGAAGTTGATTATCATATTGATTCTACCTCCCCTACTGTCTTTAAGCATGAATTTTCTTTTAAATCTAGATGCCCTTATAACTGACCATTGTGGATGTTCGAAGTCAGCTGGCCATGCAGTACAGCTTTGAGGGGATTAGACTAATGTCTCGTTTTGTGCAGCAGAAATAGGAATAGAAACTGTAGAACAGGATACAAAGCCTAAAGTAGACAATTGTGAGAGTCTCTTCAGGAAGGAATACTCTTAGAGTTTTATGAAGTTCTAGCCAAACTTTACATTTAAATAGAAAAAAAAAAAGAAAATTAATTACTGTTAATTTACAGATTGGCATGCTGATTTCAATTTAAATTTTAGCTGAAATTATTAAAAATCTTGTTTTGTTCCTGTGCAAAAAATCTTATTTAATTGGTGGTTTTCAATTTAATTTTTTTATACTGGACTCTGAGTTCAAAGTGCCTCTCCTGCTTTAGAGTTCCAATCAAAAGTGCTTCCAAGGAAGCATGTATTTTCTTGGATGAACAAGCAGATGTAGCTCTAAACAGTGGTATTGTGAGGAAGAGGGTAAGTCTTCAGTAATAGCAATGCCTAGAGCTGCTCATGGGAAGGACCTGCACCTTTCTGAATTTAAGGTTTTTGCATCCCTCTGTGCTTCTAGAAAATAAGTACCTTTAACTTGGGCAGATGTCTTTCTTGACCATATCAGCTTCTATGTGATCCTAATATTGTCAGAAGTTCTGTTCTTTATTTTTCACTTATTTTCACTTCAGTATAGTCTTTGCTAATTGGCTTTGGAGGTGTAGTTGCTGTGGAAGTTTTTTCCAAGTGTCTTTTTTTGACTGGAGCATTTTAATACGGCTGAAAGAACTGCTAAACTAAACATAGTTTAATTTGTATGAAGTTGTAATTATTACACAGAAGGGATGGTATAGAGTGAGGAACATATACTGAGTGCGTGGATGTAAAATAAAATGAAGCTAAAAGTGATAGTGATTGCAAGATAATTATTTTCATAGTCTAATTAGTTTTGTAAAATCTAGAACAAATATTGAAGCATGTTTATATCTTTAGGGGACTGTTTTAAGAGAAATACTTCTGCTAGAAAGGAAGCAGGTGTTTTTACTCAAGAAGTATTTCACTTTTTGTTGGGGCTGGTATCTTCAATCTACTCCAACTCCAGCTATGCAAGTTCCTTGTTTGTTAGCATGAGTGATGATCAAACTATGTTGTTTTCTTGGGCAAGTCAGTGTTTCTAGATGTGTATAATGATGTTAGTGCAGACATTTTTTTTGCCTCTAGAAACAGCTGCATAGAATTTAATATTCTTTGAGAAGTCCCACAGGACTAGAGGCAGTAGATGATAATCACTGATAGCAGCAGATACCACTGAGAAGTAGCTCAAATACAGTTGTTGGATAATAAGAAACCCTTATTCACCTGCCTATATTCTCACTGCTCAAAATCAAATAAACATCCTCAGATGCAGCAAACACTCATCGCCCTTCTGAAATCAATTCTGTAGGAGGGCATGATCTATTCAGTGAATTTAATTTATGAAAACAAGCTAGCAGCCTTAAGTTATTTGTAATTCGTGTGTCTTATCCACTTTGTTTATTAAAAATGTTTTATAAATTAATCCGTTATTTTTCTTTCTTGCGCCCTTTCCCTTTCCAAGGTTACGCCTTTCTGCTGTTCCAGGAAGAAAGCTCTGTACAAGCTCTGATAGATGCCTGTCTGGAAGAAGATGGGAAACTTTACCTATGTGTGTCAAGTCCCACAATCAAGGATAAACCAGTAAGTAGCTTATGCCATGACACCTCTGCTGGTTGCTAGCACGTTTGCTGTTATTCTTTGCGGTTAATAAATAAATAAAAAACCCTTATATTTAATTACTTGTCACTTCCTCTTCCTGCCCTTGCTGTTACCTTGAATTGACTCTCTGTATCAGAACACGGCTTTAACATTTGCTTTTTTTCTGATAAATGCCATGTTCAATTAATGTTTATATTTGGTACTCCTGCTATCTCACAGGAGAATGCATCCTTTTAGAATGTTATCTGTAAAACAATGGAATTGTGATTTTCTGTCTGCATTACTTGAGGAAAAAGAAAGCCTTATGCAATGAAACAAAGAAACAACCCTGCCAAATTAAAATCCAGGTAGCATCAAATATATCCCATACTTAATTGGGTTTATTAATTATTTTTTAATGGGTGCAATGACTAATCAATTTATAATTTAGGCCTCATTTACACCTTGTAGAAACTGCAAGGTAAAATCAAGTATTGCAGACAGCTATAGCAGAAGAGCAGACATACAGTAACCTGTATGTATTGTTCACATCTCTAACGTTCTTTAATGTTAGTATTTTTTTGTGCCTATGGACGTATATAGATTAGAAGAAAATTACAGTCAAATAAGATAAGATAAAAAATATGCTGCCTTTTAAAGCCATTATTAAAAATCTTATATAGAGGAAAGAACAACCCAAATTTACAGCACAGTGAGTGGGCTTGCATGATTTCTTGAATAAAGAAAGGGGATTGATGAACAGCTTGATCTAAATAACTTATGAGTAGGTTTTTTTGGTGTAATCTGAAGATTTCTGATCATCTGTGTTGCTTGTTGCCCAATAGAAGTAGAGATTCACACATTACACAAAATCCTTTTGTATCCAAGCACTGAAATTAATTTTATCTCCACTCCTATCAGTACTTTAAAATTTGTGGATCACTGTATGTGATTTCAGAAAAGCCAGAAGCCCAAAATGCAACTGTATTTGAACATACATGGTAAAATGTTCTGAAAGACCTTTTCCAGATTTCTTACTATAATGGCGATTAGAGGCAGGGAATTAGTGAGAGCAGGAGTTTGCAATGGTGAAATTTAACTCAAGCCTGGCCTCTAGAGGTGGTAAATGAATTGTCCACCTTCTTCTGGACATTTATATAAGCAATGTCCTCAGATTGTTTTGGTGCTTATGCCACCCATTTACTGGTTTTGCAAGGTTAAATTTTTGTTTTTAATTACAGAAAGATTTGGCAGTTTTTTCTTAATTTTAATCAAGTGGTCAAGTTCCTCTACTAAAACCAGTCCTTAATACAGGTGCAAATTCGACCTTGGAACCTAAGTGACAGTGACTTTGTGATGGATGGGTCTCAGCCTTTGGATCCAAGAAAAACAATCTTTGTTGGAGGAGTTCCACGGCCCCTCCGAGCTGGTGAGTAGAAGGAAAATGTAGGGTACATAGTAGGGGGTTCCAGATTAAGTAAAAAAGATATAATATATATGTAAAAAACCAGAAAATACGTAATATATGTAAAAGAACAGAAAATATACCATGTCTTTTCCACAGATCACAGCTCACTTTGTAAGTCAAGGGGTGTCCTTCTGTCTACAGAATACAAACTGTGAAAGTTTTTATCTGTTAAATAGGTTACTAAAGGAGTAGTAACTGAGGATTGTCAGTAGAAACAGTTTTCCCTAACGTTGCATAATATCCTAGAACTTGGCTGATTTTTTTGTAGTGTAGACCATCTTAATCCTAACCCTGAATTTGTTTCCTGAGATGTGGACAAGTTCCCCTTTCCTTTGACTAGAAGACAAACTTCTCCCAGACTCTTTCCAAATCAGTTCCAATGTCAACTCTATGATTTCTCTTTCCCATTTATTCAACCCTTACCCTAATTTTTCCATGGAGCTATGGACAAGGCCTCTCAGCTATTGTCCAGAACAAAAATTCCTCCCAACCAGGTCTCTTAGTGGCTCCACACTGAAGACCATTTTTCAGACTTCACTCCTAATGTAGCTTTTTTCCCCTCCCTTTTTTTTCTTCACCCGTAACTTTTCTTCACTTTTATTTGCAGAGCCATAGACAAGACTCCTTAGCCTTTGGCGAGAGGAAAGATTTATCCCAGCCCAGATCTGCTGGAAGCCCACATTTTGTTTTGAAGGCCCCCTTTCAGCACCACTCCCAACAAGCTCAACACTCATTTATGTCTTCCTAACCCTTACATTTCTGGGGAGCCAATGACAGAGCCATGAAACAAGTTAAGACATTTCTCCTTGCCAGATCTTCTGGCAGCCCTCACTTCTGTTCAGTAGTCCCTCTCCATTGTCAGTCACTCCAAGGCAGCTGCACGGTTTCTCTTTTTCACCCTCTCAACCCTAATCCTAATTTTCCAGGGCTGTATTAGACAAGGCCTTGTAGTCACTGGCTGGAAGAAAGACTTCTTAATCAGGTTTCCTTGTAGCCCTCACTTTCCTTTGGCAGCCACTTTCCAGCTCGTCACTTCATCTTTTGCCTGATCCTAAATCTTTTGGGGAGTTACACGAGGTCCCCCAGCCACTGCAGAGAGTGAGATTTCTCCTAGTCCAGGTTTTTTTGGCACCTTTCACTTTCCTCTCCATCTTAAAACAAGGCACAATTGTAAGAGGGTAATTATGTAAACAATAACAATTAAACATTACCTCATTTTAATGATAGCCTTTATAAAACTGTATGTCATTTGGCCTGTCATAGATCACATTTGAAAACTAATGCCTTTAAATAGTTGACTTCTCCAAAGCAGATGAAGTTTTCATTTTTTTGTGTTTGCAGCTTTAAAGATCTGGCACAGAAGTTTTTCCTGTGATACCTGAGCGTGGGTTCCTTGCCCTGGAATCCTATCTATTTTTTGTCTGTTGGCAAGAGTAACTTGGTGGAACTACTATTGTAAATGTTTGCAAGTGTTCCTGATATTTACTCTGTGCTACCCACATTCTGATCACTACCCACATGAGGATTCCAGATCATTAGAAAGCAGAAGAATCTACTAGTGACTACATTATGCTGATAGTGTTTCCTTACTGTTTGGAGCAAGTAAGGTTTGTAGAACGAGTCAGACATTTGATTGCTTGTTGCAAGTGGACAAATTAGTATATGATCTTCCCTTCACACACAGATTTATACAGACACAGATAATACCTACTCAATTTAAAATTGTCTCTATTCTATGCAGAGTTTACTAGTGAGAATTTTGTGAGAACTACAAGGATTTAAATATTTAAGTTGGGGGGGGGTTTCCATTTTATTTTGGGTAGCTAAATCTGCTACAGAAAGGGTTTTCACACTTTAGGACTAGTAAATGGCTGACTTGGCAGGGCCTGTACAGGTCCCAGTATCTCGTGTTGTCCATCTGACAAATTTGCTTGCCTATGAGCTTTCACAGAGAACTTGGCTCAGTGACCATACGGACTTGCACAGTTCACATGCCTCTTCTCTGCTTTCTTCAGCCTCTTTTCTACTTCCTTCAGCTCTTTCCCATGACTTTCCTTCTATATGTTTCCTCAGCCATGCACTCAACCTGTCTAATTTTATGAATGATATTTCTAACTTCTTTACAGTTATTCTTAGTATCAGAAAAAGCAACAAGCCATTTTAAGAGATCCACAACCAAGATAATATTCCACCAAAATACAACCTAAGTTGCATCTAAAATGTAGGCTTGTTTTAACTGCAGTAACTTCAGATGTTTCACAGATTTTTGTTTCAAATGTAAAACACCTCTTTAATGTCTCTTGAACCTTAGTACTTAGGGCAAAATATCAGATTCTAAATACAGAAATATCTCTAAGTGATCTTACATGCAAACTAGCATTAAGAAGCCTGGCTGGAGCTACCGAATGTCAAATACCAGAGTTTTAATTTACAGCATTGTAAATTCTAGTTGATCTGATACCTACTTGAGGAGTGTAACTCTGCATTTTCTTCACACTTCAGTTACACCGAGTTTCTTTTTACAGATTCTGTTTGTTGCCTTATAATTTTACTTTAATTCATGTAGAGTTGATTCAGTCTGTTAAAACCAGCATTTCAGTTTGCAGTTTTAGACTTCAGAAGACAAGTGTGCTAAGGCAAAAAGTGCTTTTTTAACATGCAGCAATCCAAATGCAACACCATTATTTATGTTAAATCGATTATATTTAACAATTGACTTCTTGCAGTTGAATTGGCAATGATTATGGACCGTTTATATGGAGGTGTCTGCTATGCTGGCATTGATACAGACCCAGAGTTGAAGTACCCAAAAGGTGCTGGCAGAGTGGCTTTCTCCAATCAGCAGAGCTATATTGCTGCTATCAGTGCTCGCTTTGTCCAGCTTCAACACAATGACATTGATAAACGGGTAAGTCAAACAGCATGGGGCAGAATGGTTATTATGGAACAGTACAGAAATTAAAATCATTATTGTCACAGTGTTGTCCAACACAATGTTAAGTTCTGTTTTTCAGATGACATATGTCAATTTTTTTCAAGCTTATTTAAGCATCTAAAGCAGAGTTGAAAAAATATTTCAAGCATCTTAAGTAACGGTTAGTACTAAAATTTGAAAATAGTTGATTGTAAGCTCGTTTGCTCTTGGTTTTGTTTTGAATTCTGTAGGTCAAATTCCACAGCATTTCCCAGCTTCTTTCTCTTCCTTCAGATGGTTGCTCGTTCTGCATCAACGGCTTTTAGTCTGATGACCACTTTTGTAACTTCTGACACTTTTGCTGTTTTAGGCACCATGTTCTGTCAGTAGTGTATGTCTAGATTTGAGGTCTCTAAAGCAGAGGTGTTTTTTAAGTAAAACAGGTGATGCTGACCCCAAAAGTCTTGAGCATTATTTAACTAAGACAGTATGCCAATAGATGCTTAATAGGCAGAAGTGGGGGAAAATGATTTGGTGTTGCTCAGTCCATATGAAATCCTGGTTTCTAAGGGGCTTTTCAAGTATAGAGTGAAATTCACTTAAATCTGAGTTGAATATATTAAAAGAAAACATTACTTAATTTCCAAGATTTTTTTTTCCCTTTAGACCTTCTGTCTTCACCTCTTGATTACACATGAAAACAACACCCATGTTTTTGGGGGCACAACAATTTAGAATTACTCAAAAGAACATACAACATGAACTGCTATTGAGTATTTTTCCAGTAGGGATGGTTTGTTTTCCCCTTAATCTGATATAAATTGTTTCTTCAGAAGTCAGCTTAACAGGTATTGGGTGTGTCTGTTATGTGGAGGATGCACAGAAATCCACACAGCTGCAAAGGTCAAACTATATCTCTTTAAAATTCTGAATTGAACTTTCTGTCAGATTCGAGAAGATCATGGAGTTGTAAGTCCTCCAACAATTTTTCCATGGTGCCACACACCATATTACATTAACTAAGACAAGGCCATTCCTGGACATTCTTGTCCATTGAATTCTGAGAAATCTTAGAGAGATTGAGAAGATTACTTTTAGAGTCTTAACCACATGTTAAATGCTTTGAGATTTATATATCAAACATGCTTACAAGGGGTTTCTTTCTAAGCTTTACAGCAGAGCCACAAAAGATGCTAGCTAGTAACATTTTATCAATCAGTTCTTTTTTCACTTAATTGATTGATAATTTAAGTTTATTTAATTCTCATTTATCTGTTTTTAAATAGATTTATCCATGAGTTTGAGGAAGTATGAAGTCTCTTAATAAGTCCTTAAATCTTGGGTTTTAACTCTAATAGACTGAAATCCCTGAACTGTACAACATACATTCTTAAAATTATTTCATTAGTAACTGAAGGAAGAAAAGACATGAGAGAGCGAGAGAGACTCTATTTCAGACCTTCACAATTCATGCCTGGGAAATGTGAGTAGGTGAGGATCTAGATCTGTGCTGGACATTGGACCGGCTTTCTTCCCATTCCATTTGAGACAGTGCTGTTTTATTTTACATGATGCTTCTAATTTTAGTGATATGGCATCTGATATGCAAAATGGCAGTTATTCAGACTTGTTCCATGCAATACGAGTAGCACGGGGTAATTAAAAAATGTAGATTGGCAGCCCTAGCTGTTAAATAGGCAAGGAATATTATTCACTGTATCAGTTTTACTTCAAATGAGTAACATTTGTTGAAGTGTGATCAGAATAAGCTGAAGTAAAATACAGCATAAAGCTTTTTTGTGGAATGTTTCTTGTCTTTCAGCTTAATATCTCATTCTATGTCTCTTCCGCTCTGTACGTATTTAAGTGTCATTACTGGAGTCAGGTTTTCCTTGCAGAATACAAATTGTGCCAGACTAGCACTTGTGCAGTTACAGCAAAATTATTTCTAATACATCTATAGTTCAATTTTTCTATGTCTTCTAATGCAGTTGACTGTACTTAAACTACTTTATAAATAGCATCATAATGCTGTAAGAATTACACATGCATGAACTAATGATTTCCTAGGCATGAATGAACACTCAATTTAAATGTGTAGGCTTGATTCATAGGAACAGACCCACAGGAGAGAACTTACATGTTGTCAACTTCTGTAATAGCATTATTGCAAGTGCCTAGTCATGCATCAACCCTGCTGTGTTGGGCACAAGTGCTTCAAAAACAAAAAGCATTCCAGTCCCAAGATGTTTACAACTGAGTGTAGGACAAAAGTCAGCAGCTCTCCAACTTAGTTGTAATTGATGGCAAGGCCCTCATTGGAACTGCTGGGAAATGTTATTGCACTTCAAGAGCTAAAAATACTTAGATAGTGATTTTTGCCGACAGAAAGGAGGGCATTTAATACAAATACATTTAATTTTGTTTAATTTGAATCTCCTATTAGTCTTATTCTGCATTTTGCAGTTCACAAAAAACCAAAGTTAAAAAAGAATCCTCTCTGGAAAAAAAAACAACCCTGTAATTCACTGGACCTCTGAAGTTTAGAAATATAATTTTGTTCTTTGTAATTTTTCTTCCTAAATGCTGCTTGTGGGCTGCCCCATAACAGATGTATTCACATTCCTGGAGTTTTCTTAGACAGTGGGAAAACCCTCACAAATGCTGTCTTTACTGCACTTCAATCTTAGTACTTTCCCACACCTAATCTTTCCAAGAAATACGAAAACACTCCCTTCTTTCTCGACATTTTCTGACAGGTAAAGTGTTTTGTATGAAAATTTAAATACCAACCTCTTGGGTTAACCCTGCGTCAGTTGAAAACCTTCAATAGTGTCAAAAAGAATTAAAACCTGGGGTTTTGTGTGTTCATGCTTAGCAAACCCATGACATCTCCTTACAGTTGTTTCTCTCCTTCCTGGTGCAGGTGGAAGTGAAGCCATATGTGCTGGATGATCAGATGTGTGATGAATGCCAGGGCACTCGCTGTGGTGGAAAATTTGCTCCGTTCTTCTGTGCCAACGTTACCTGTTTGCAGTATTACTGTGAATACTGCTGGGCAAGCATACACTCTCGTGCTGGGAGAGAGTTCCACAAACCACTGGTAAAGGAGGGAGGCGACCGGCCCCGCCACGTCCCGTTCCGCTGGAGCTGAACCCCAGGCCTCGCCCAGCAACAAGTACTGGAGTAAATAAAATTGAGTGAAAAGAGAGCGCTGCCTCAGGGCTTAGTGTTCTGGAAATCTGTGCATTCGTCCTCGACTTTAATGAAGATATGGGTCTTTTTATTACTATTATTATTATTTACAGTCACATTACTGAACTCAGTGTCCAGTATAATACGAACCGGCAGAGTGTAACTGTACTGATTTTGCACTTTGATTCACACAAACATCTGCTTGGTACCTTAATTTCCTACACAAGACTTGTCACTAGTGACATTATGTAGACTGCCATTCTCATCAGCCTTCACTGGGCTGATGTGTATGTGATGAAGATTTTTTTATTATAATTATTTTTATTTTTAAACTGGAGCATGCACTTATTTTCAGAATTTTAGACTTGCCCCTAGCAGATGACTTACCAAAGGTAATATTCACAAGTAGGTGGCAGATGTAGCAAAAACTTAAACAGATATTCAGCAATCATTAGTTTGGGTCATTTAGAATAGTAATAACCCTTAAAGAAAATAAGCCTTTAGTTGCTCTCCATTTTGACTTGTAAGGATGATACCTCATAAGCTGGATCAGACTTTTTTCTTTTGTTTTGCTGAGGGTTTTTTGTTTGTTTGTTTGTTTTGTTTTGTTGGTTTTTTTTGTTTTGTTTCGTTAGGTCTTTTAGTGTTATGTAAATGTATGCTGCAATAGCTTTTGCTGCTATTAAAATGGTATTACTAATACCATAATACTCTATTCAGGCTAGGGTATCAATTAAAAATGAATATGTGATTAAAATAGTGATGGCTGCTGAAAGGAGATCAGTATAGCATACAGAAAAGCTTCCAAGGAAGGTCAATATTTTTTGACTGCATGTTTACTTAATCAGGTTGCTGCATGCAATAAATTTTATATATGTCTAATATAAAACCTGCCCACAATGCACAAATTATGAATCTATGTAGGCTACAAAATGCTCAGTAACAAGACAAAATTGATTACTGACTGGAGGAAGGCATGCCTCAGTAAATGTAATGCTTCTGAAATTAGGATCAGCCCATTACAGAATGACCTATATTACAACAAATATAAAAACTAGCTGTAGGATATTCTTAAAACAAATTTGTGGATGGTAGATGAAGTACTTTGCGGTGCTCTGTTATATATCGTGCAATTTATTTTATATAGTAAAGTGATTATGTCTAGTACTGTGATCAAACTTAACTGTTAAAGCCTCTGTATCCGACATTAACACATTTTAGACAGTTCATAACAGGTACATAAACAGAAATGAGCTCTTAGTTACAATCTCTCTCCTAATGCTTGCATCGTTTACGTAGCTGCAGACCTTGTCCAGAAAACCAAAGAGCTCATGCTAGCATACATACACTACCGATTAGCTAGTCTGTCAAACTAATAAACTAGGCACATTTAAGGAAGTTAGGAACAAAAGTGGTGCTAAAGAAATGTCTGCATATAAAAGTAACATGAGATGTCTGCTCTGTGGATGTGGCGTTATCTCTCTAATCCCTGGATGTATCCTGTGAAGCTTGAATACAATTAAGACCTGCTAACACAGTGGACATTTTTTTAGCATGAACTATGGGGCTGCAGATAGCATATAAATATAAACACACTTGGTATACTAATGATTGTGAGAATGTGTACACTATTTCTTTTCCTTTTTCCTCCTTTGTTTTTTGCAGTTCTGGGGACAATCTAACTGGATATGACACCGCATAGTAGATTTAAATGTTCTGGGTTTTGTTTGTTGTGATGTCCTTCTTTGTGTCTAATTTAGTAAGTTGGTTTTCCCAATGTTTTGTTGCGAGTATTGGCTTTGAAAGGATTTTTTTCTGTTTTTGGAGAAAAAAAAAAAGAAAAAATAGTTTTTTACTGGTTTAAAATGCTTATTATAATTATCCCTTTTGAAGTTACTTCTGGGCGGTTTTGTGATATTGCTTTTCCCAGCCCAGGTGTCTTTTCTGTTTTTTTTCATCTGTACAAGACATTTTGTTATGCACTACTTTTTGTATCTAGACAGTTTTCAACAGTCGGCTGATGATTTTTTTTAAAGAAAAAGGCATGCTTTCTGACTGACATGATCTTTTGCAATACCTCAATTTTGAAATATAGGAAAGAAAATGATATTTTCTAAGTAAGTTTATTCAGAAAAATATATATTAATTTAATTCTGCAAGAAAAATGATTTAACAGATGGGTAACTTTATTTTTTTCATGCTTATTTGAGTTTTTTTGAAAATGAAGAAGTTAGAGCTTTATAACTGTAATATTAAAGATCATAGCTAACCTACAGAAATCTACCTAATTATGTGAAAGAAGTAAACCTTTTTGAAGAAATACCCCTCTTTCATGTAGAAAAATACCCCCAGAGAGAAAGAGAGCGAGAGAGAGAGAGAAGCTGGAAAATGTACAATATAGCATAATGTTGGATTAAATCTGAAACAAAATCATCATAAAGAACAGGTGTAAACACAAACTCCATTTGGTGCTGAAAGTTGTGAATAGAAGGTGAAAAAATATTTTCCCTTAATTTGTATATTTATAATCAAGTGTGATTATGCACGACTGACCAGAATTGTGAGAGTTCTTCTGTTTGTATTTTTTTAAAGAGAACTTTTTTTAGTTTATTAAATTATGACATGCTCCCTTTTGTTTTGTAAATGAATGTGCCCCTGAGTTGTTAATATGTTATATTAAAAGAGGGTCCTTCAAAAAAAAAAGTTATTTTTTAAAATATGGAGTTCTGAACTGCAACTTGACTAAGAAGCCCCTGGGTACAACAGGTCCTATTGTGGCCTTTTCTGATGTGAGACTTGAACTAGTCGATTTTTTTGAAGGCTAACCTAACCTCGACTATTTGTTGTTATGTGCAATACTGTTTGTACTGTTTGTATAAAAAAAAAAGAAAAATGAAAAGAAACAAGGCATAAATCTTTATTGCAGATTTATTTTCATTGCAGACTTTAGACATTGTGATTCACTAAAATCATTTTTCTACTGTCAAATATGTACCTTTTCTTCATGCTGGTATTTTTTCAATAGTAATGTAGCCTTTGTACTGAGACAAATTTTCATTGTTATTTTTAGAAAGATTTTTTGCTAAGAAAAAAATTAAACATATTTACATATTTTTCATTTTTATTTCGTATTTTCTTTAAGGAGTGCTTTCTCAACCATTAATATAGTTGTTTCTGGGAGAGACTTTCATATCTGGTCAATGTCATTAATATTATTTTGTATTTTTACTTGGAATAAATTAATTTTATGATGCTGATTCTTTAAAAGTTTATTTTTTTCATTTTCAGTTATTTTTGAAGCTAAAATCTTTGTAATATTGTTACTAAAGTGTCTAGTTTTTTGAAATGCAAAGCTTTATGTATTAACTTGCTGATGTGGTTTACAATAGTGTGGCAATGATGAAAATGGTTGGTTATGTAAAGTGATTGGAAAATTGTAACAAAGAATTGGGCAATAAAATGACAGAATGAAGGAGAAAAAATGTGATATTTTGAAAAGCCTTTTCCTTTATCAAAATGATTTAGGGAGATAATAGGGATGTCACAGTACCAGTTCACTGTCTAGATTTATACACCACCAGTGTTGATAAAATACTATTGCCGTTGTAAGGAACTAAATCTATGAACAATGGGTTTTTTACCCTGCCCATTCAGCATAATTCTTCATTACTTTTCTTGTCATGAACTCAGTAAACTCTCTTTTCAGTAGCCTTAGATTGAACCTCCTGAAATCTCTATTCTTCATCGTATTTTGCCACCATGTTATTTATGTAACGAAATTGCCCCTTTCCCGCACAGTGTCCTTTCTGCACGCGTCCCTCTGTGGCAGCGTGGCACAGACTGTCGGTGCCCACCCCGTTCTCTAACCAAGTGACCCGCGGCGTTTTTGGCTGCCCCATTCATGCAGGACACTCTATGTCTGTCTCCCGGTAGCTGTGCAGTAACCCCCTATTGCCACCACCTCTGAGCATCTGTTCAGCTTCTTTGTCTTTCTCCGTTCTTCTCTGCCTCTCTTGTGTCATTGTCCTTTTTGATTTTGTATTGGCAATACCAAGGGCCAGTATCCAAACACTTTTCACCATCATTTACATCACCTTTGTTTCCCCATGCAGCCAGAAGAAAACCCCTTCCTGAAGCCAGTGACTCTCTGTTCTGGCACCTGAAACAATCCAGACTAAAACTGGTGTTGCGTAAACAGGGCATACAATGACTTTCTCTAGACAAAACTGTTGCTTCCACAAGCTACTGATGACCTTTTAGACTAACTTAAGCTCGAGTGTTAGAGTGGCTCCTCTGTAACTTGTGGGAAGAAATGTGCCCAGAGTTGGTCTATTGTGTATCCTCTGTGTGTTCAGTTCTGTAAGTAATGTATAGACTAGATCAAATAGTGAAGTAAAATTTAGACTCAAATTAGGTACTACTGGTTGGAATGTATGCAAATTGCAAACAAAGGAGATTAAGGAATGAAGAGGGAATAAAAATTCCTGCTAAGTGGTACAAAGTTTATGCTTATATTTCTGCCGACATGCTTGTATTTTATAGCCTGCTAGCAAGGCATGGGCTAAAACAAATTGTATTGCAAATATGCAGTTAGCAAATAACTTTGCTGATTTCACTATCTGTTAGAGTAGTTAAAAAAAAAAGAAAAAGAAAAAAAAAGGCGCTTAACTGGGAAAAGCTCCCATGTTAATATTTCAGTATTGTGACATCTCTACTTGCAAGGTATGAGTGAAAGATTAGTCACAGATTTGTAGAAATGTCTCTTTTGTTTAATCTGGCTTGTATGTAGATGCTTTTATGCTAGTTTGTATGATGTCAGCTGAACCCTTTTTCTTTTCCTTCCTTCCTTTCTTTTTTTTTTTTAAACAGACAAACTTCTCAATCTCTGCTGCTATAGTGTTCTATCATACCACAGAGTATTTTATATTCATGTTAGTGACTACTCTATACCCCAAATGGGTAGCTGGTCAGAAATCACATTGGTCATGTACTTCTGACACACTCAAATTTACATGAGAAAAAGTTCATCAGTAAGTGGAAAACCAGGGTGCTAATAAGAGATAATTTTTGCTCTTTTTTCTTTCCTGGATATAGTTCTGTTGGGGTATAAAGTATTAGATATTTGTAATTTTACTGTCAAACTAATGGACATAACTTTTAGAGCATTCACAGCTAAGATCTCTGTACTTGTTTTTCAACTAATTTTAAATGTACTGTATCTTTTATTACATGTTCTCTTAGATTGTTTTTGCTAGTAATTCTAACAAGGCTTCTTCCTTTTTGGCTTGGACTAATGCTTGTATGGAACTGCAGTACTGTGACTAAACATGGAGCTCAATGCTGCTATTGCTTACAACTGCTTAAACTTTGTAGTTTGGACTTTATTTTTTTCTGTAATAACTTATTAAATATAGTTGTATGAAGTACTGATATTTGTCATCCTTTGCACATGCTAAGGAAATCCTGGGATATGCATTATGGGAATGTAAACTAGAGACAAACCCCCCAGATTTTGTACTGGAAAACTGTTTACACTAGATAGGGTTAACCAAAGACACATCTTACATGTACACAAACATGTCTTTTCTAGTTATTTTTAATGCAATATATGGTCCACTTATGTTTTCTGTCTAAAACGGAAAAGCCATCCTTAATGTATGTACTATGCTAAGCTGAAGGTAAATACAAAAACACATATGATGAAAATATTTCTGAAAATGTAGTTTTCCCCACCAAATGCAAGATCAAGTGCCTTAAGACTAGAAACTATTGAATTATTTTCTCTGAGCTTAAGATAAATTGCTAGCTAACATACTGCACTCTTTTATTAGCAGTTTAACAATGGTTGCAGGCTAGAGAGTAGACTGACTAGTTAAAAAAGAAAAAAACCACTGTGACAGTAGTTGTAATGTCTTATTTTTCATGAATAGGAGACAAAGTTCAGTGATACAGCTGTTGGGAACTGCACAGAATACTTCCTTGAAAAAATATGAATTCTACTCCATCAGGGCAAGTGAAGACCACAAGAAGGGTGCACTGCTTTCTTTCAATGTCTACATAAATGCAGCTCAAGAACCCCACAGGAACTATGAGTACTAGAAATTACATATATGTGTTCCACTTAAACAGGAACTGACTAGGATTACACCAGAAATTAAATGCCCTTTGGAAACTCTGCAAAGAGCTGATGAGGTTACCTGTGCTAAGTATTGTGAGAGCTTCTTAGTGTGCAGAGCCCTGCAGCTTGTGTTACTCTATTTTATCCTGTTATTACCAGATGCAATATCTCATACACATGAGAAAAGAAAACTTGGGGTCAGAAAACAAATGGAATACTCAGGCATGAACTTGTTTTCAAACTATCACATTCAGCAGAAAGGTCTACTGACTGCTCTTCCAGGAGAAGTGCTTTTACAAGACATTGATCTGTAGTATGGGAATGAATGTATGAGAAGTTGTAGGCTTCTCATTACTTCGGAGTTAAATTTGAGCAGGGAGTTCTTACAAACACCTTCCAATTAATGAGTGTTAAATTGCTTATTGTAGCCTTTTGCTGTACAATGTTCCAAGTCCATTTGGACAAAAGTCAGTCTGGGTTTGTCTCATCTTCAATTACAGAGAAAAATCGTTCAGCACAGCCCCTCTGGATCCTCTAATCCCCAATCCTTCCCTTACTGATGAAGTGAGCCATACCTCTTGCAAGGTACACTGATAATGACAGTCTCCCTTCTCCAGCTGATAACAGCATTTAACTCAGACTTTGCTTGCATTAAAAAAAGGTTGCGGTAACTTAATTTAACCCAGTGCACTTAAGTACAAAAGGCTGCATGGCCTCCTTTGCTTCTGGCTTTTGTATGTGTTATTTTGGCAGACTTAAACTGAACTAAAATATGACTATTGAAGCTTGTATATTAAGCCTATTTAGACATGCTTCTAAGCTAAGCATTTTTGTACTCAAGGCACCAAAGCAACCAGTCCCTCCTCACACAGACCTGCAGAAAAGCCAAAGCTTAGCTCTTAAAAGCCATAATCTGCTTTCCTCAGTTTAGCAAAAGCTAAACAACAGAAGCACACGAGGAGAATTGCCTTGTTCTCTCCTAGGGATGAACCTAAGTAACCTGTTTTCATAAAAATGTTATGAGCTCGTTGCAAAACCCTTATGCCACAACTCTGTTACGAACACAGGACAAAGCTGCACACACATGATGCTGTTCAAACAAATTCTCTCCCCCCGCCAGGGACAAGCAAGTTTTCGCAGTTTATCTTGGGGTGACAAGCTGCACCTACAGCAATTAGAGAAGGAAAAATGATAAAGATCCAGCAATCTCCCTCTTTTCCTATTTTTGAAGGAGAAATAACCCATAAACAAGTATGAAGTTGTATGGCAGGCCCTTGGCAATAGTTAGGACAGAATTTGTGCTGTTTTCCCCCAAGCACAGTGACATCCCAGGGTGTCCATGCCTACAATTAGAGTGCCATGGTAGGCACTTGGCGCTACATCAGTAGAACCAGGTGTCCATTTGCTGCTTTTAGGAGCTTGAGTGATATTTATTTGCTACCAGCTTCCTAAAATCCCCTTTGAGCTGCTACCTGGCATTGCTTGGGCCTATGATTTTGTGAACTGGAATATATAAACCTGCTCATGTCTTAATACTTCTCCATTGTTCAATAACCCAAGGTCTCCTTAGATTCTTGGGTATTCCCCCATAGGTTTTTTTCACCTGCAGGCCTAAACACAGAAAGTGCTTGCAGACGTATCTATCAGCCCATGTTTCACATACAGGAGACCAGTGTATTTATTTCTCCTTCTCTATCCAATAGCCTGAGCAGTCAAAACACTTGAAGATATTTTTATTTTTTACTGCTTCTTTCTTCACAATTTCCTGCACTGTGGACCAAGAAATAAACCTTTTGGCTCGTAGTTGTAGCAACTACCCTTAACTATTTTTTTGACACACACTTTGATCACTACCAAATGAAGAAAAATGGTCTCTGGAACAGCACAGGCATCACGACTGAGGTAAATAATCAACATGGTTGTTAATGACATTACATGTAACCAGATCATGCCCTCCAATACACCTTCCTTGCCAGCTTCAACATATTCCAATTAAAATAAAAGCTGAGAGTTGATACAATTCATGTGCAAAATAATTCTGCAAAATACTGCCAAAAACTGTGGCAAAGTTACAACTCATGATCTCATCTCATCTGTCCTCCAAGATCTTTGCCTTTCAAAGTTATAAAAAGGCCTCCAATCTCATTGTCTGACTACAGAGCATGGTCAGCATCAAATAACAAATGTGAAATTCTAAGAGATGGGCAAAATCTCTTTCATAACATCCCTAATTATTCCAGCTGTGCCTGGTGCATATTGTTGTCGCATCACAGAATCACAGCATACACACCTTCGCCAGAAATGTCCTGCTGAGCATTCTGCCTCTACCTTTCTTGCTTTGGACTAGACCTGCATGCTATCTCTTCTAAAATGTTACCAGTTTATGAATGAATGACAAGCAATGGTAATATTTCCTTGCTCCTGTCACAGAGCTCCAAAATAATACTGGGATGTTAGTAAGATGATGGGGAGGATTCTCCCTAAAATGATTATTTGTAGGGAGTAAAGGTCGGTGTAGTCACAACTTACTCTAGAAGGCAACTAGGCTCTCAGTTAAGAGCCATGACACATATTGTAGCTTGTGGGTGACTGGCTGTTGGTTTCTTTTCCCCATCATCACTACCTGTTGTGGAATTTGTCACAGCTCAGAGCTGGACAGTTTCACTGCTGAACACTTACATTCATATCCCTTTATCTGCAACCATGAATGAACATAAACAAAAGCATTCCCCCCCACCCCCCTCCCAGTAAGAGTTGCTACAAATATTAAAAAATGTAAATGTGTTTTGACACCAACCAATATGTTAGCTCTGTTTAACAAGCTCCTTATCTGCTGAACACATTGATGTGGAATCACATCCTAACAAAAGTGGAATGCATTATCAAAGCCCAAATGAATGCATAAAATATAAGGGAATAGAATATGGTTCTCACCAATTTGAAGACAGAATTCTGTCTTACAGATGTCAGTGGGACACTGCTTCACCAGAAAATGTTTCAACTTCTGTGTAGTTCTCATCCGCTCCAGCTCTAAACAAAACATTAATTTACTCTGGTTACTTTACAGCTATCTAAACAGGCTCTAGCCTAGGAAATGCCTCATCATTGCTTTTTACCCATTGATTCACTCACTTAATTGAACCTAATGACCTGCAGGTGCAAGCTAGTGAAGGTGAGGTGGGTAGGAATGGCAGAAGGTTAAGCAGTCCATTTTATCTCCTTTTTAGTAAATGTTTTATCTAGCAAAATTTCAGTCACTCTGACAGAAATAAACGGGAGTATTTGATACCCATTGTAACAAGGGGGAGAAACCAAAACCAGGAACTCCTCCCTCCCAAGTGAGTGTCCAAGCCTTTTAATTAGTATGTCATTCCTATGTTCCCACCCTCTTAGTCCAAAGAATTCATTTAATACAGAAGTGAAATAACAGAAAGGCCTTCCTCCACTCCCAGGCGGCTTGACCCAAGCTGATGCTATTGCCATGAGTGTGAAATGCTCTGTGTGATAACACACCCTGAAAAGAAACTAAATTCGCCAATGCTAAAACACCTTGAGTATATCTGCATCACATCTACTTGCAGGTGCCTTACTCAAGGACATGGACTGTGCTCTGGCCACCACAAACTAAACAATTAGGCACAGTGATACTCAAATTCAACAACACCAACATCAATTCTTGGATTCAACTTTGTGACCTTGACTTGTTTTTCCTTTTCTCAGTTGAGATTTTTTTAATATGCTGAAGTATTTATGTTAGATGCTTAGGTTGTTCTGTTCCAAAATGCTAAATATGGACACTAGACCACAGCAGAAAACATGTACTCCAGCAAGCACTGAAAAAAACCCCTGTCACAAAGAGGAAAATGATGTTAGCCTTGAAGTGCTGAAGAAACTGCATCCTGTGAAGCAAAATATAAAACAAGTGATAATGCGACCAACCCACCCCAGTCCTAGGAAGACAAAAAAGCAAATCCAGAGATAGAATGGTTTAGCACTTTTCTGTCAAGAGAGTTAAGATGCAGAGAAGTACCATGTACTGCAGGCCATGTAATGTAAGCACATAGGATATAAATATGGCAAACTGTAATGGCCTCATTACTGGTTTGCAGTGAAAAAATCTGTAAGATACCAGGAAACTTCAGTGCCAGAATTCCTTCAGTAATACTACTTCAATCGCTGCCGTGAAAAAAAGTTGAGTATAGACTAAATAGCCAGAAGGCCAGAAAAAGCCTGGTCATGAGGAGATACGACAGTGAGTCTGGAAATCTCTGCACTGTTATATAACCCACTAACTCCTGGAGTTAATTCACTGCTGTGTAATGGTTACTGACAGCTAATTCTCAGCAAAGCTCGGGGTTGTATGAGACAAAGGGAAACAAGTGCTAAGATGCATTTGTCAGACTATTCACACACAACATATGAAAATAACCCCAAATCTTATATTTACATCTATCCTACAAGTCTGGCCTCCACTCAACAGAGTTTATAGAGTATAGAGTAAGTGTAAAATATAGGAGGAAAAGAAGCAAAGTCTGGGGGAGAATGAATCTCTCTTGCAGTTTAGCCTTTTATTAACACAGTATCTCAGATATACAAAAGGACCATTCATACAAAACATAGTTCAGTAGGACTTTGACAGAGCAACTGCATCCCTGAACTGAAAATGTCTGCCACTGCTCTAAAGCAGACCTACAGCTTCTGTTTGGAAAAATAGGTTAATGAACATCAGTTCTGTCTTTTGTTTTGATTGCTTGCTTCTGAGTGACATACATGGGTGACAATGGCCTTTCCCCCGAGAGGTGATACCAAAATAGAACACTACATGACATTCTCCTTTTGGTCTTTCAAGTACTATTCAAACTCATGCTCTCCTAACCTAGTTTGAGTAGAATTTAGAACTATATTTATAGCAGCTTTTCCACTCTGGAAACTGCCTTCACTTGCAGAAAGGATGTTCTCCAGTAATGAAGGTGTGTATTATAATCAGCATTATTGCCTCTGAGCAAAACAGTTTGGGCTATGCCTGCCTTTTGATCTCAATTTCCTAATGATTGTGGATCAGCCTCTTCACTTGTGTTTCCGTCAAGTATGAAGAGTTCACGGGGATTCGTTGTATCAGTTCTTTTCACAGAGGAATTAAGCTGCATTCAAAATGCTGCAGGAGGTAATGTGGAGTCAGCAAGTAGCAGTGCCCTTCTATCAGACAGTCCTCTTAAATCATGCTCTGAAGGAGGGATGTAACAGAAATAGCATTAGCCTGAAGTGAACACTTCATATCAAATACTCAAACTGAATCTTTGCCCAATTCCTGAGCCAATTCCAAATGTGCTATCAGATTAGAAATTTGGGCGTGGGGCTGGTGTCATCTGTTTTGTGATTCTTGCAGAAATAGGACTGTGAGAACAACTCTGCCCCAGGAAATGGAGCCAGTGTGCTGTGCAGTCACTCAGCTGCAATATGCAAGTTCTGAAATTTTAGTTCTCTCAGCTTCCTAAAGCTCAGGCTGTACAGCTGAGCCAGAACCCATGTGACCGTGAGTCTGCCCAGCTCCTGCTAAAATGAGTTCTGCCTGGCTATCTCCAGCACACATACTGTTCCCACAGACTGAGCCTGTCATCACCAGCTGTACCACCTGCTTGGACTCCTGGGGCCCTTCTGCAACTCCTGTTACTGAGCCATTTACTTGTAATAGCCTCAGCTTGGCAGTGGGACAAGGCAATCAGCAAAGATGCTGCTTGTCTCTGGGTCTGAAGAACATGATATGCCTTCTGAGGCTTCAGAAGGTGCAGATACCACCTGTCTTTCAGTTCCCCCTCTCCCCATGAGCACAGTCCCAGACATGCTCTAGACCCTTACACATACCTCTCCTTAGATCGTCCTCACTCTTAAGTATGAACAGAAGCCTGAACTGCACAGCTGAGGAAAGGAGAGAGCCACATCACACTGTGCAGTCTGATGCAACCCACAGAAATACGTGCTCCCATTTATTCTATAGAAGCCAGGAAAACCTGTCGGAAATTGAACCCCACCTCTTGCTGTTTTGCTTGGAGACGTTTGGGCATTACCTGGGAACAGCTGTGGATTTTCTGACAAGGAAGACATTAACAACAGCTGAAAGAACTCCCCAGCTACCGGTGACTTGTCCACGTGCCTGGAGGAAGAGCTGAAGGCGGGAGGGTGGTGTCCAAGGCTCTCATTTATCCAGACCACTTCTGATGTGAAATTGCCTTCTGTAGTTACAGACAACTGAAAGGCACAGGCAGAACTGCAGGAGCTTATGAGTTTCCCATACTAATCAGTCAATGATCCTTGTAATTACCTGTCCCGTCTCAGAAAGTTGCCAGTCTCAAATGCTTAGGCAGGAGGCATAGGAAATCCAATTTTGGCAACTGTGGAACAACTTTCCCCACAGGAGAATGATGCTGGAGTATGTCTGAAGTCCCAGGAGATGAGAAAGGGTTTGATGTGTGTGTGCAGCAGTGGTCCCTGGTTTCAAAAACCTAGCACTGAATAAGACTCTTCTTGTAAAAAGGCTTGTGTCCCAAAACCTTAATGGAATAGGCAATGACAGTTTTGAAGACAGGAAAGAGTTAAATGCATATTCAATGAAATAACAGATAGGTTTACATGATACACCTGTGTCTTAGTTTAGAGTGAACTAAAACAATTTAGAAATCCTTTCTCAAATTGACCACACCNGGAGGGGAGGGTGGGACGTGGGCAGAGGCGGCCGGGGGCTCCCATGTGGGTGCCGTCGATGCCTCAGGAAAAAACTGTAGTAACTCCAAAGTGATGAAAATTGTCTGTCCCTCTGAAGCTCAGGCCACACCGGGCTAGGAACGGGAGGCAGGGAAAAGAAGCCAAAACCCGCAGGAGTCCCTCCAACGTGGTTCCTTCTCCAAACCACCTCCGAAGAAGTGAGAGGTAAAAAAAACAACTCCCAAAACAGCCAAAAAACCTCTCCTCCCAGCCATCAGGTTGGAATTCGGATCATTAGCCGGGTCTTTTGTCGAGGAGGGTGTCAGCTCCCAAAGTCTGTGTTGGTAGGGAAAGGAAAAATTCTGACAAATTCTAAAACTGTAACAACCAGGTGCAAAAAGCACAGGTTCGCAGGAAAAGGTTCTTTTGCCATTCTCCCATTTTGACCTGGGCCAGGCTGGCCAGTCTGCTCTTCAAAGGAAAGATATGGTTAAAAAGGAAGAGAAAGACCTGCACTGTAAGGCAGCACTGACTCCTGGTTATAGGCTGATTCTTCCACAGCCAAGTTGGAAGTGGCAGATGGCCTGCAGACATTTCCCAGTACAAGCGAATAATAAAAAAAAAAAAAGGTAAAAAAAAAAGTACAACTCATCACTGCCCAGAGAAAAGAATAAACTCCCTCACTCATCTAGGTTATGGTGCAGTGAAGTGTAGGATTCATTTTTTTAAAAAATTCAGGACAAGTAATAGCAGTATAGATTTAAAAACGTTTCCCTTACCTACAAATGTTCCAAACAATCCTTCCTCTCCCTTAAGATTAATCTGCTATATCTTCACACAGCTCTGAGCAATATTTATCTCATGTATAGTATGGAGCTGATGTAGCTTCATGTTCTAGTTCGAAGGAGCCTACGCATTTCTTTCCCAATCCTGGTGCAAAAGCAATTCCATTTCTAATATGTCTCTTGGTTCTTATTCTCTACTGCCCTATTTAGGCTCTGAAAAACTTCTGAACTTTGTGTAACAAGCGCCCAACTTTGTAAAGCTTGTATAAAATTTTTGCCAGTTGTCTGGCTGCGCTAGCTAACAAGTCTCAGCTTTAGCAATGCACTTGCTTGGCCTCTCAAAGTAAACCATGGCGTGTTTGTTCCCATCAGGTTTTCTGTCCAGTGCATAAATGACAGAGCCTCTCAGGATGGCAGTTAAAGCAGATTTGCTGTCTGTGCTGACAGAGCAAAGTAGCCTACCATTTTCTACCACAAGAGAGTAAAGCAGAAACGTTGATAAATTTGGAGGAAGACTCCTGGGAGCCAAGATCTGAACAGCTATAGAAGCCAGAAATTCCCCAGTCAGCAATGCACTTTTAAACACAAGACTGACTGACTGGAATTACTTATGTGCTTAAAATTACATGCATACTGAAGCAATTGCCAAACTGGGGCCAGCGGCTATATCTGGCATGGTGAGCCAAAACATTCCCGACCCCAGAACGTACCGATGTTCCTGCTGATGAACCTGCACAGAGACCTGTGCCATTAATATGTAACTGGAGCCCTTGACTGAAAAGCTATGAAGGACCTATGGCTAAACATTAAACTAGATATTTGTCCACCTGGACAAAGATCATATGGGTGCATATGCAGCACATCAAAGCCAGATGTAACCTGTAAAGACAAATGAGCTAGCCAGTAATCCTTTCAGACTTTCTGGACAGCTTTGTGTGTGCTTTCAGAACATACTCTGATGACATCCAGGACAAGCAGATTCCAAATCCAACTCCTGAACGAGGACACGAACCTCGGACTGAAGGGAATTCCTCTGGTTAGTTATCTGTGGAGCCCTTCATCTGCATTTGCTCCCAGCTGATGTAACAACACCCACCATGGTGGTTTCTAAGAATATCAAATGCATCGCTCAGAGCACCTGCCACATAATTCAGAGCTAAGCATCACAGCACAGGGAATTAGCCCTTCATTTCCATTTGTGGCCCTTAGAAGAAAGAGTTGCTAATTCAGCAGTTCATTTCAGAATAAAATCTAGTATCTGCCCCTTTTCAAATCCAGTGGATAGCTGAAAACTCAGGGATGGCAAATCAAGCAGGCAGACTTCAGGCAGAGATTGCACACAGAGTCAGGATGTCCTCTGGCATGATCATATTTATGAACAGTGAACATGAATTCCTCCTTCTGTCAATAGAGGAGAATATGTGAAAGAGGAACGATGTCTGAGGTCACAGTTGTAAATGCCCTTGAAGGTGAAATTGTTGGTGTGGAAAACCTTTAGTACTGAAAAAATAGAAAAGGATGTAATTAAAAATTAACATCCAAAACTGTTTCTGAAAACTCCTACTCAGCTGCTGCATAACCTTGAAGTTGTCTGAACTATCTGGCTGACTAAGTTGCCTAAAGCTGCCTCTGCACAAACCCAGAACTGCCTGTCCTGGCAAAGCAGAGTAGGTCACTGGAATAGTAACTCCCTGAATAGTACCAAAATCCAAAGAGCAAGTGCTTTTGTAGATCTGCATTGCACACTTCCGTTTCACCATGCCTCCACCTTTTCTCACAGTTCATAAGAATTTCAGTGACACGGACATGTTAAGGAAGAAAGAAAAAATAATTAGATGACTGCAAGGACACACAGGTGTGAATTCCAAGTGACATTCCCACATGCTAAAGGAGGACAAGATCTCAAGTGTGCTGCTGTCCACACCATTTCCTCTTAGCTACTTCTAGTGAAGTTGCATTGCCAAGTTTGGAAATATTAATTGCCTTTGACACTGGGCAGGTTCAGAATTCCCAACCACCTGACAGGTATCCAACTGCCTGTAAAGATGTACCTGATTACTGGATTTATGAGCATCTGCTTAGGACAGGGAGTTCTTTAATATTTACTAAACCACTCCTGAGCCTTAGGTCCTATTGAGGCATATAGGTATCAGAAAAGTTAGTTTGATTTTCAGCCAAATGCAGTTTAACCACTCACAATCCAGCTCCTTCAGAGTCTCCCATAACCATGTAAGCATCTTTAACATTTATAATGTTTGCAGAAATTTCCAGTCTCCTCCTTTCCAAGAGAATACTGATCAGCAGATAGAAAAGAGCAGTAAAAATTCCTCCTTCTCAGGCCAGGCTATGGCTTCCTACTCAAAGCCACTGCCACTAATTGCCTTGAAAATATTTATATTTCATCACTGTCTAAAGGCCTCAAAGCAAAGCAGAGCTTTGTTAGGCCTGGTATTACATAAGGCAGAGAGAGAGAGAGAGAACTTCTGTCCTGAAGTGCTTTCAGTCTAAGTAGGAAAACCAAAAAGAGCATGTAAAAGGAACAGAAAATAAATTACTTGTCTGAGTTCATACAGCCAGTCAGAAATGCAGTGGTATCACTTGTAATACTCAATAAAGTCAGTCCTTTTTTCAAAAGAAGAAACTAATTAATGTGATGATCTGTTTCTGCCTCTATTTCCACCATAGAAAACATAAATTGGTGTCGTATAATTTCAACACTTGACAACTACAAGGATTTAAGGAGCTTTAATTGCTGATTCTTTCCCACTGTGTAAAAACCATGGTTGAAAGACTGATCCCTGTTTAGAGGAAGTGTATTGGGCAGAAAGATTATGAACATTTCCCATTTAACTGCCTCCCTACCCCCAGCACTGGATTTTATTAGGTCAGTGTTTCAAAGATGTGGGTATGCTGTCCAGTAAGGACTATGGCAGTATTCAAACAAACTCTGTGCTCAGAAGAGCACAATACAGGAGGCTTCTTCTCAGAAATATCCCATTACATACACACTCATTTTCAGCTGAGACTGAATTGTCAAAATCTATTCAGTGTACGTACTTGAACACTACAAACCCTTTTGGACTGCAAATCAGATTGGCAGAAACAGGAAGAAAAGGTTTACTCAGACATTAGGAACAATTCAGGCATCCAAGCTCACAACAGTAATGACTCAATCTGGCTCAATTTCTGGCAGTCAGATTAAAATGCATTGTTTGTACCAAATAAAGCATTAATAATCGTATTGCCCTTGTCTGCCTTTTGCACCCCACTGCTGCTGAAGCCATAGGAGACAATCCTCCACACCCCTGACACTCACAGAGACTTCACCTTCAGCTTCCACTCAGGAGATTTTTCTGGTGGGACAAGGCTGGGCTCAGTGATGCAGAAGACTCTTCAGGTAGTTCCCAGCCTGTCTTTGTCTTGCCAAGCCCTAGAACCAGCATGGTGAGATTGTTTCTATTCATCAAGTTGTTCTGATCCAACCACTCTTGCAGAAATGATAGCAAAGTGGTGTTCTCACTAACACATTCGATGAATTACATTTCAAATGGTGCAACTCTGACCCTTGCATTAACCTTTTTGTTTTGCTTTATTCTTGGAAGAAGAGCTAACAGAGCTGATTTCCTCATGGCGTAAGAATGTATTATTATTCCTTTTGCCCACTGGGCAGGTTGCTGTCATCTGCTTGAAACAATAGGGATATTCTTAATTTACAGTGTAAAGAAGCTTAATAGACATTTGTGTGATGTGATGTAATTTGGGGGAAACAAACCCCCTTCTCTTTGTTTTGCTTCTGTATCCACTACACAGCCAAGTGAGTGCTTTCCAAGTAACGATTTCATAACCATGACTTTGTATGCACTTTAGCCAAAGGAACTTTTGCTTTAACATGCATAAAATGAATGATGCAGAGACACAACTCTAGTCCCTTCCATTGAGAAGCATGTAATGTGCCAGACTGCAGTGAGCAGCCTGATATCCTTACACGCTCACTCTCACATTCTTTGTTCCTTATGATACTTCAATTTGTCTTGCGTTGTGGCAGAATTTCAGGGTAACAGAATCCCACATGGATCCACTCATAGCCTGGTGGGTTGCAGGCCTTTACACTAACACCACTGAACCAGCACTCTAGTCTATAAAAATGAAAATAGGACTGGCACTGCCATTTCCCCATGGTGTTCCAGCTGTGCCCTAAAAGGACAACTGTTACAAGGTATTCATGTCTTGTTATGCAACCAAGAAGAGTAACACATTTCTGAATCCAGCTTTGGTTTAGGCGTGACAGAAATACCAAACTTCTCAGAAAGGAAAAGTTACAGGCATGTGAGAAAGCTGAAATTCGATGCCTAGAAACAGCAAACTTGGTGGAATGAGGAACCTCTGCTAGCATTTCCTCGCTGAGGTTAGCTCAGAAATCTGGACCTTTGCCCTCATCTCTAGCCAAAGGGCAAGATACAGACTTGTGAGTCGTGAACACTGCTGTTCCTGGCTATGTGTTCTCACTATCACACTTTGTCTAGATGTATCTTGAATTAGAACTGAGGAACTCCCAGTGAACTCAGGTTTTTTAACTGTGATTCCTTTCATTTCAATAAGCTGTGGAATACACGTACCAAGGTGCTGCTGCCTTGTGGGGTGTGTACAGCTGCTTGTGCAGTTGTTGCTGGGAATAAAGGAGCTAACTGCGCTGCTGCTGTGCTCACCAATGTGGAGACCTGCCTTCCCTTCCCCAGCATTTTACCATCCATCACTGCATAAAACTACATCACCTCACCACAACTTGTCCGCAGACATAAAGCTTCTAAAGTTTAACTTTAACAACATCCACCCACTTCATCTTTTTTTTTTCCCCTGCTTATGTTTCAGAAGCTCAGGCGGCAAGAACACGCTGCTTACGCAATGCAGAATGTCTCCAGCAGTAACACAGCACAAATGGACTACTTTGGAAAACATAATTGTTGGGTTGGAGTTTTCAATACATCTCTGAAAACATAATCTCTTATAATTTGAGTCCTGACTATGCTACCACCTACTAACACACAGAAAGACTCACTGTAGTGGAATTGCTCTTTAGTCTCACCATGATTAACACCTGACACAAGAGATGTAAATTCCCCAGCAGCAGCGAGCTAGGGTTAGAAAAAGGTTGAGGTTTTTGTGGTTTTGAGTTGTATTTTTTCTTCCAGTGATGAGGAAAAATAAAAAGCCATAAGAAACATGAAAGGCAACATTTTTTTCCACTTTTCTCTTTCTCTCTTCCTATTTCTCAAACACAAAAGGATTTTTTCCCCTCAGAATTTGCTTTGGAAACTTTAAATGCTGATAGGGAAATTTGTTGCAACAATTTTTGGAGAAACCTCCCTTCCTGTAATTCTTGTGCTCTACCAAATTTATACTACTTTAGCTGCCTGCATCACTAGGTAATTCCTAAAATACCACTCACAGTTCATTAAACATTGGCTGATTATGTGATTCCGACACTTTTTGGCAACTCAGTAAATAATATGGATAAATATATGAAAACACCTTCTTTTTTAACATCAAGTTTCTGAGCAGGCAGTGGCTATTCCACAAGAGTTTTTATCAATCACCCAAGGGAAACAAAGAGGGAGGGCTCAGCATTACCAGCTCCCAAATATTTAGAGGAATGTTTCTTGCTCTTCTCCCTCCCAGTAAAGTAGAATCCACAAGTTTACACAAGATCATTGAATTTCCAGCTATAATTCTAGTCCTCATATGGCCAGAAAAAAGTCTGAAATCATGATGTCTAATATTTCTGTTATTTCGTGAACTGCTTTAGTTTAAAACTAATGTCTGGTTCTGGTGAAGGTATGGGTTGTGGCATGTGGAAACAGCAGAATTTTGTGTCTGTGGTGTAAAAAATTAGCATCCAGACTACAAAACATTTTTCTAAGGGAAATCCTAAGGTATTGAGTTGTTCTAGACACATACAGGTCTTGATGCTTTTCAGTTGCCTTGAAAGCCTATGAGTGCTTAAGCACAAAAGTTAATGAAATACAAATCGAGTATGCCTCTGAAGTCTTTCAGTGTGCAGGAGATCTACTTCTGCCATTCTGTCCTCAGCTTCAAAAACCCCTAATTAGCAGCTGGTACAATCTTTTAATGAGTCTGTAACATCACCTAACTCTGAAGCCACATGCTGTTCAGATTGCCTTTCCTATTTTAATATGAGTTAAATTAGGGTTTACCTTTTACTCCTTTCCCAACTTTCTCAGCTGTGACTAATCCTGGCAGCTCAGTGACTCGGCTGCTGTTTGTTCCCTGGGACGTGCTGCTCCATCGCTCCCACCGGTGCTCACCAGCCCTCTGACTGGGCCAGCTCACAGGGGACTGAGAACAAAATGAAAGGGGAAACCGGCAACGAATTCTCCTAAGCTTAATTGGGTGGTGTGAAAAACGGGTTACCTCATCAGCCTTTGTAATTTTCAGGGATTAATTAAAGGATAATGTTTGCTGCAGAGGAGTTTATGAGGCAATAAATAGCTTTTGCGGCTGATTAAATGCCAAAGCAAAGCTGATAAAGGCATCTAATAACTGCAAAAGTCATTTAGTGCTTTGAATACGTCTCTGCCACAGATGCAAGCCTTGGTCTGTGACAGACCAGCAGCAGACAAGCAAAACGGAGAGGAACCCCCTTTGCCTCTGGAGCCCCTGAGTGGGCAAATGGATAAATCCATAGGGTGTGCCCCTCAGCCCCAAATCCGGGCTGCCCCAATCCCCACACGGCAGCGACCCGACAGCATTTTGCTGCTCTGCAAACACTCCAGCAGCCCAAAGCCACCTGCCCAGCCCGGCGTCCCCCCCTCTTACCTGCAGGGCTGCGCAGCCTCGCGGGGCCCGACCCGTGCGCTGGTTTGGGGCCACAGCGGCGAACCCGGGAGGGGACAGAGCGGGGACAGGGGCATCCCAAAGCCGGGGTGCGGGGATGGTGGGGAGCGGCGGTGGGACACCCCCCCCCACCCCACCGGAGGGCAGCGGGGGCTGTGGTGGGTCCCACGCCGGGCCCATCCCGGAGCCGGCGCCGCTGTGGGCACAGCATGGCCGGCGCTGAGGGTGCCCCTGTCCGTCCCTGTGCCCCCGGGAATGCAGTGCCGGGGCAGGGGGTGAGCCCCCAGTCCCGAGGAGCAGGGAGGGACTCATGGTTCTGAGGCCTTTTCTTCTATTACTATTTTTATTTCGAGCGTGAGGGATGGTGAGGGCACAAAGGCAGAGAAGGGCTGGGCTGGATATTTGGAGAAGGTTCCTCACCCAGAGGGAGTTTGGGCACTGAAGAGGCTCCCCAGGGCAGTGGTCATGGCCTGGCAGGGCTCACCAAGTGTTTGGACAGTGCTCTCAGGCACAGGGAGTGACTCTTGGGGCTGTCCTGTGCAGGGCCAGGAGCTGGACTTCAATGATCTGTGTGGATCCCTTCCAATTCAGGATTTTACACGATGTTATGATTCTCTGAAGGAGTGCTGGCCGCTGCATCCTCCAGCCAGCGCTGGGCCCTGGAGCTCACGTGTAAGGAAGGGTTGTAGTTTCCCTCGAGGCTTCTGTGAGGTGCAAGAAGCTGTGGGGTGTCCGTAGCCATCTGCCACTTCAGCTTATCTGGGCTTTGAGGCCGGCTGGCTTGTTTTCTCCTTTGGGGTGGCACCGCAGACTCCTGTGCTGGTGGCTGAAGCTGCTTTTCCTGCTCAAGTGGGAAGAGGAGCAGCAGCCATTCGGCTCCCAGGGGTAAGGCTTTCTAATCTCTTCCACAGCAGTACTGAGGTGTCTCCAGCAGCTGTGACCACATCTATGCTGGAGGTGAAAATGCTGCACAGTGGGAAACTGGGAGAAATAAACCCAACTGAGCCAGGGAAAGTGTGCTGATGGCAAGTGCATCCCATGTCCCCTCACACTCCTTCGTTTACCCTGACCTTAGGCAGCCCATGTAAACTGCCATGGGTTTTTGTGGTTTTTTCACTCTTCTTGTTTTGTTTGCTGCCTTGCTCTTCAGCTGATAAATAATAAGCACAGCCAAAGACTGATGCAACTTGCAACTGTGAGAACACACAGTTCTGCATTTTATAAACAATAATTAACTACTGCTGACTGTGCTGGCCCTGAGAAGCCTGAAATGCTGATCACATCTTGCAGCTCTCACCAGGGCGGCAAAGAAAGCAGAAATATTGACTTTGAATTCTGGGACGTTGCCCTTTCCAGCTTGCAAATCAACTGATAATTTAATTGATATGATGCCTAAGTAGGTGAGCATTAAATTAGTCATAAACAAAGACAAACACTGGTGGGTCAGCACAGACCGTTGTTTTTGTTGATGTGCATGACTCCTTCATCTGCCACCTCTTGAAAACATATTCTCTTGAGTAGGGGCCATATTTTGACTTTATGCCCAGAAATGAACTTTGCCCATGTTTATATAGGTATCCAAAGTGTCCAAATGAACAGGAAATGGCACCTCACTGCTTTTAGTTTAATTGATGATATTGTTATTTGCAAGGAATGATACTTGCAAAATAGAGGCACCAAGAATGAACAGTTTCAAGTGTCCCAGAAGTGTCTTATAATTTGGACTGTGTGGAGTTGTGGGCGGTGTGGAGAAATAGATCAGAATACAGGGCAGTATTTTCCTAAGGCCACACTTGGTTTGGTAGCACAGGGTCAAAAGTCACTTTGCTCTTAAGTGAGGTGGCAGATTCAGAAGAAAGGCAGGAATCAGAGTGTGTAGTTTTCTGAGAGTTGATGTCTTTTTAATGTCTTCCTTCTCTGGCTACAGCAGAGATCATGACAAATTCAACTGACTTTTTTCAAGTTCTGTTCTTGCAAAGCAATTAGATTTTAACATCTGCATTAGCTCTTCCCTTGGCTTACCATTACAGATTTCTACTTGAAGTCTTTATTTCTCAGATGCTAGGCTGTGATTGATAATTAAATCCCTGCAAGTGCAGTATGAGTCATGTGAAACAGGGTCAGAATACATAAGCATGTATCTGGAGAGCACACTATTTACTCAAAGAGAACTAACACAGAAACAGCAGCAAAGAGCACACTGCAGCTAACCACCTGACTCACTCCCAGTATACTGATTTCTCGATGGAGTAGCTAAACATCCAGCCTGCAGAAACTGTGAAATATAATTACCCTGCCATATGGGAAATCTCTGGCACGCACAGAGTTGGCATGGACAGCACAACATCACCCTGCACAGGCCCCTGGAACCAGAGTGTGGTAGAGACACAGACAGCATGTTCCAAAAGCGTAGCTATTTCTGAGCCTCTGACTGAACAGCAGAGTAAGTTCAACTTGCTTTGTCCCTGGATCCACCTTTTGGCAGGATGCAGTGATCCCTATTCCTGCAGCTTTTGCACCTGGGTCGGAATTTATGGGTTTGATGTTTTTGCTCTCTGGATCGACTTCTTTCCCTTGTCTGAAACGGGAAATTGAGCAGTAAATGTTTTCCTTCAGTACGTGGAATTTCCTCTTACAACCTAGCAAATCCTGGTCTGAATTTTACTTTAAAAGAAAATACTGCAGGTCATCATCTATAAGAGTGTGTTCTTGTTGATTACTTGGTAAATTAATGACAGACACCCAAGTCTGAGTTCACTATCCACATGACTGAGCTATGAAAATAAAACAAGTTTTGAATGTGTGACTTTAAGGTTTGGGGGAGGGATAGAGAACCTACCAAATCTCCTAAATCCATCTGTGCTGGTTTGTGCAGATGCAATGCTAGCTGGGTATAACTTGAGATGTAAAATTGCAAGTTTGGATGCCAGTGTCTACAAGAAGTTCATAAAAACATCTTAACCTTAGCAAAGGACAACTATTAGAAAACTCCTGTCTTCTTGCATATCTACTGCTGCATCTCTCTGTCTAGCTTATAGAAAAAAATACAAGCTTTTGATTACAAAGCAACTTAACAGAAGTCAGTTATTGCTGCGGTCCTTAAAAGCTTTAAAGCTTGCCCTGTGCCAAAGTTCTAATGCTGCACCCCTACTTAGATTTAATGCTATATTATTTACCATTTGTAAATTAATAAAGTCTTTGATACGTGAACATGTTTTCATCTTAGAAGTTTCCCACAATTCCTACTTAAGTTGCCCTATTTTTGCTTGAATTTGGCTTAATTAGAAAGATGTCCTCTTTGCCATACTACCTGTAGAACCATGAAATGGTAATAAAGTTGGGGACACCACTAATGGTCAATGTAAGCATTTGTCTTTAAATCTGGTAATTTTAAGGTGAAATATAAGCTTTGTAGAGATAGTACAAAGGAGTAAAGCAAAATGCTCAACTTGAACTAATTAGAGTTACTAAATCACTGACTATGTATACCTTGGGTATTCAGTGTAATTTTGATTTTGGCAAGCTTGTAAAAAACCTCCAAAAGCATTAGGGTGCAGGATAAAAAAAACCCCCACAAAAACACAACCAAAAAACCCCTAACAAACCCAACAAGTCAACCACAAAAAAGGAACACATGAGGAAAAAAAAAATCCACAGAAAAGATCCCCCCCCCC
>VWZG01002651.1:958774-969928 GCA_013396735.1 Grallaria varia
ATGGAGACAGACTTGTTAGATTGAATTTTTAGTTAAGCTAAGCACAACAGACAATGCAGAAGATGTGTTTATACAGGCTTGGTGCATGTTCGCAGAAGGTAGCTTTTCTTTTATTTTTAAGAAGAATTTCAAGCAGTCCTAAAATTTGGTTGAAAAGCATCATCATATGTACAGTTGTTTCAAAGCTGTTCTTCCAGGCCAGAATGTGGTCACCACTAAGAGGTACTTACTTTTCACAGGTTAGCAAGCTTTGAGAATGGGGAGGGAACTACATTAATTTGAAGGTCTGGCTTTGGTGACTATTGGTGTTTTTTTTATAGTATTAAATTATGAGGTAGATTAGTTTAATGCCATGTAAATTAGACACAGTGCATCAAGCCTTGGGTATGAGGCACTGGAAGAGGTCATCCAGAGAAGCTGTGGATCCCTCACCCCTGAAGGTGTTCAAGGTCAGGTTGGATAGGGCTCTGAGCAACCTGGTCTGGATAGGTGTCTTTGCCCATGACAGGGGTGTTGGAAGAAGATGCTCTTTAAGATGCCTTCCAACACAAAGCGTTCTATGATTCTATGCATGGTTCTAATTACAGTTCATGTGTTTTCTGGGCCTCACGTCAGTCAAGGTTTAGGCTATGTCTTAATTGGAAAGTAATAAGCTGGAAATAAGGCAGAGCTGGAGAGCAAAATGCTGTTGAGAACTTGATTCTTTGAAGTTTTTATTTCAGCCTAGAAATAAAAACCCCACCTTTTCTATTCTAGCCCACACCCTGGTCTGGTCCAGCTGAATACTCATTTAACAGGTCAACCGCAGCTAGAAGCATTCCAGGAGCTATTTCATGCTTGAGTTTTGCTGTAAATGAATCCAGTTTTGTGCACCAAGAACACGGCACAAACAAGCCAATTGTGGCAAATAGTCTGCTGGTTTGGAAAGCATAGAAGAATTCTTTGTTAAAATTAAGGTAACTAAAACCAGTTTTTTATATCCTTGGTGCAGTGTTCCTGCTGGTTTCCATTTTGAAAGTGTTAATTCACAGAACACTTAAGATTTGTCAGTACATATAATAGTCTCTAAACAGTTATTCTAGTTTCTGCTCCCCCATCTTTTTCCAGGTGCAGGATTCTTTTTGATGTCATATCCAAGGGAGCCATCACTAAAATTATTATGGTTGCATAGCAACCTCAGTATGAGAAATAACTGGTTTAAGACAGTCCTTAGCTGTGTATTTCTTTTCCAACAGTAGTAAAACAGTTTCCTACCACTGAAAAACTCTCATAAAGAAGACCTTTGAAGAAAAATATATGCAGTGTTTTATGACTAAAGGTTTCTTTATTCAATATCTTGTTACTTCTAGGCACTGCCACCAAGTTACTGCACCAAGTTACCTACAAGTATGCAGCACTCCAGCATTGTAAATTCTCTGCAAACAGAACACCAAGTCCTATCTTGTCTCCCCTGCTTGGAGATGAAAGCACAACAGAAATATTCTAAGCATGAAGGTAGAAATTAACTAACATAATACTAGCAATCCAGCTGTAATTTCCAAAAGCATTGGTTTTTTTATATAGCCAGCTAAGTCTTCTCTACAAAAACTAAACATAGACAAACAAGATATATATTCCCAGTTTATTTTATTTTCATGGAATGCTAATTTAGTTACAATCTGGCAGTTCATAACTACTGAAATGTGACATTAATCCATCTCCAATGCTGCAGAACTGTCTTGACTTATATAGTTTTAAAACAATCTTATTTTACAATAGCTGAGGTCTCTGGTGGTTTTTAAGCTCTGATGCTTATGCGCACAGCAAGCTACAAACCTTAGGTTTTATATTTATACATATATTCTATGTATTCAGACAACTGCTGTAAGTTATCTATAATTTAATATTTATAAAAAGTGCATATACTGGTACATATGCACATCTAGAAACACTTTTACTACTGCCTCCCTTTTATAAAAAGCTGCATAACATACAGCCATATTAATCTCACTTACTGCTATTGAAGTCCTTTACTATCTCTGTTACACAATTTCAACTATCCATTACCTCAAACTGAATGTAGGTATTTCTATGTATATTTTCTCCTAAAGAAAAAAGTCCTCCCTATTCCTTTAAGAAGATTTAAATCATGCATCAGTTCAGTAAACAGTCACTTTAGCATGGATTTTAGAATCCTAGACAGTGTAAAATCTACTTCTGGAAAACATCTGTCTGCATATTTAATTTCTTCTTTTAGTTACAAAAAATATATAGGATTGAAACATACTGAATGCATGCATCTCTCAAAGTGGCTATATTCTAGCCTTATAGATAAATTAAAAAAGTACACCCCTGCTAACAGGATGCAAAATGTGGCCTCAAATAGGCCATTACCTGTATTTAATAGAGCTCATCACATTAAGAAGTTCAAGTGAGCTGTTCTCTCAAGATGGTGTCAAAAGATTGAATAGCATGATATATTTATACTCAATGTACAAAGGTGGGTGCACAGGCCTAGTGCCATGTAATTATTCAGTACTTCCAAGGCTTCTAGGCTTTTCCTCTGGTGGTACAAGTCCTGAAATGATCCAAATGAAAGTTAAAGTTGAAAATTGCTTTTTTAATACACCATAAAAGCAAGTTGTGTTTAAAAGAAAAATGTACACTGAACAACCTGAAATACTCACTGAAACAACTGTACAAAACTATTATAGATACAGAAAGAAATAATGGTGGGCTTAACTTCAAACACAAGTAACACTTGTTAACAAATGTAAAACCTGCTTTGTTTTAATTCTTCTACCAAGTAAGAATTTGCAGCTGTTCAGAACAAGTAAAATTCAAACCACCTCATAATGTTTACATTTAAAGTTTTTATACAGTGCAAACGTTTAAGACAGATTAACTTCCCAGTGAAACAGGTGACACTACTTGGTGCCACTCTTTTGAAGATTCTTCTTTCAGTAAGTCTATTTACACATTAAGCTAAAGGTTCACTCTATACGCTTTGAAGTTTGCTGAATATCAGCAGAAAAATGTGAACTAGCAGCAGTTGCATTACAAATATGTGATGGTTACTTTAATGAATGCATAAAGTTTTCAAGACTGTATTCAGTGTCATACTGCTCTTGATCCCACAGTTCTCCAAGGTTTTCGAGTACTGATTTCATTGATGCTTTCCCAGAAGAGGTAGAGGTATCTGCTTTTTCAGTTTTCCCATCCTTCACAAAATAAAAAAAAAGTCCAGTTAATATAGAAAATAATGTTTTCAGGAATGTAACAAATTCTTCGAGTCTGATGATTCTTTTGGAGAAATATCACTTCCTCCCATTTTTCAGAGATCTGTCTACTATTCATCAGTATAACTTAGAGCAATTCATGAGATGAAATTTTACATTTCAAAGCAAAGTTTTTCCCTAAGCTTACTCTATTTTTGGTAGGTATTTGTAGAAATGTTACTTTACCTTGTCAAGAGTGAACAGATCAAGAAGCTGGTCTGTTCCCATGCTCTGCAGGCTGGCGTTTTCTTGGCTGATCACTGTATTTGCAATATTCATCTTGAACTTTTGAAGACCCATGATCTTCTCCTCCAGAGTTCCCCTGGTTATCAGGCGATACACATTAACAACACGTTTCTGAAAGAAAAAAAAACCCCACACTTAGCTAAAAAGTATTACCTTAGGTATTCAGGAAGGCATAAGCTTTTAGTGCTCATCAAGGACAGTCTAGAAGCAGTTTGGCTTGGAGTTACCCTTCAGTAACTGTACTTAGATGAAAAGACTATGCCAGTGTATAGTAGAGGCATCTTCAATTACATCTGTACTTTGGAAGAATTCACTGCTTTTACAGCTGTAGAAGAAGACTAACAGCAGTCACTCTTTCCTTGTCCAAGCATCAGAAGGACAACCATGTGGGGCTTCCCTTCAGCTCCTTATCTCAGTCATGTCTCTTCCTCCACTGTGGGGTGATGCTTTCCTGGCCTCTCCTCAGCAGCTCAGGAAGTACAGAAGAGAAGGCATACCAATTTGAGGACAAAAAAAGAAAGTACACACTTCAGCATCTGGCATATTTGCAAGAAATCAGCACGAATGCAAGCTTGGCAGAAACTCACAGATGTCACTTTTTTATATGCTCCAATCTATCTTAACCAAATTCAAGTTCAGCAAGAAAAAAACCTGCACACTTAAGGGAAATGAAGAGATTTTTACCTGCCCAATGCGATGTGCCCGATCCATGGCTTGCAGGTCTCTCATTGGGTTCCAGTCATGTTCCACAAACACTACTGTATCAGCCCCTGTTAAATTAAGTCCCAGTCCACCAACATGAGTGGTGAGCAAAAGAACATCTATAGATGGGTCATTATTAAACCTGCATACAAGAAAAAGTTAAATATGGTAAGTTTCATTTAAATAAAAAAACTGAACCTTAAGTGCTTTGAGGCAAAGAACAATTATGCACCATATAAATAACACAGTTCACAACAGTTGGCCTCAGATGATTATGAGGGGATAACATACCGTGAAACAATAGAATGCCTCTGGCCAGCAGGTATGCTACCATCTAGTCGTAAATACGTGACTGAAGGTAGCTGAGGTCTGAGAAGGTCATGCTCCACTATATCCAGCATACTTTTAAGCTGACAGAAGATAAGTACTCTGTGCTGGGCCACAACAGCTTCTGTACCGCTTTCTGAAGATCCACCATTCCCCAAGCCACAGTCCAGCAGCAGCTTAAAGTAACAGAGCATTCAAGTGTATCATCAGAATGACAGTAGATATTATGTAAATATTGATGTTCATGGACTACCAAAGGTAGAAATGAAAGAAACAAACTACAGAAGGAAGCCTGTGACAGTCACTTAAATGACATAAGGCAAAGTTTGGCTTCACTGTCAAACTGAAGAATTTAAGCACTGCCAGAAAAGTAATTTAAGTATGTAATACAATTTAACTTTATCAAGATAAGTGTCCTGCATAATACAAGAGGACAGAAATAAAACAAATAAAAATAAGGTTTTCAACATGGCAGCAAAAACTTCGTAAACATCAACACTGTGGATTAAGATTGTGCCTCCCCCTCCCCCTTGAATTACCAGGAAAAACTGAATTACCAGCCTCTAACTCTTTTCCATTTGCTACTTAATTTCATTAAGGAGAGTTTTCATATTGATGAAATCTTTACTAAAGCCTTCTAAATTATAGCATCAGGAGAGACATTTCAGAAACTTAAGGCACAATCGCACATCTCCTTACTTGTTTTAAAGCAGACAGCTTAGGTGCATGTTGGATATCTCGAAGGGACGAATTCTGAGCTGCAAGCTGCTCTGTGATTCTTTTATATTCTGGATGTTGGGCTGTCAGCACTAACGCTGGATGGTTGCATAGCTTCCTTAAGTATTGCAATGCCTTTAATTATTTAGGAAGTGAAGGTCAAAGAAATGGTTAGCAAGAAAGTAGCTAAGAAAAAGGATGAACAAAATTGACTTTAAGTATAGGGGCCATTCAGCCACATTCCACCATCTGGACTTTATGGTGTATTTTCATGAAAATAAAGTTGCACATTTATATTAAGAAAACCTGTATTTCAAATTGTATTAAAATCCTCTTACATGCATAGTGATCTTGTTCCTGTTGCAGGAAGAGCGTAAAGACTAACATTTCCCACACTTTCATCTGAGCGCACAATAGAGGAGATGGGTTTGGGAGTAGTGCAGAGCCTTTGAGAATTGTTGTTTCCAATTAGCCAAGACTTAATCTGCAATTCTGTAAGATCATGAACCTTCCTAAATTCAGATCTAAACTTAAGGAAATTTTTGGTGCATGTTTTAGAATCTTAATGTTGTAGTATAACAGCCGATGAAGTCCAGATTACTTCTCTCTTGCTTTGAGGTTTTCCTCTTTTGCTAGTCTGTTTTTACAAGATCCACAAAACAGCTGAACACCAGTTGAGCAGATCACATTAAAAAATACAAGACAGTGTTACACAACCTGTAATTTAAACTTAATAGCTATAACATCACATTCCAGGCATAAATATTGTACTTAGATCATATAACCAAAAATGTCTAACTCCACTATTTTGATTTTAATTTTTTTTAATTAAACCCATAAGTACAGCCATCAGAAATGTATGTACTAGTAAATAAAAAATCTGTACCTGAAATACATGACCTGTAGCTTTAAGCTTTGGTTTTTCAGTTTCTTCATTCAGTGAAGAAACAGTTTCATCAATATCACATTTGGCACGAGACTTGGCAAAATCTTCATAAAGCTGAACCTGTAGACCAGGCCAGAGTTTAGTTCCAAGTTCAAATTCTGAATTATCATACATCAAGAAATTTATTTCGTACACAACACAAGATAAACATTAACAATGGAATCTCCTGCCATTTGTTTCCTTTCAGCTTAGAAAGTATTACTTAAAAATAACCTGCAGATGCCTGAACATCAGATGACTGATGAAATTCTCTATTACAACCAGGCTAAACTTAGTTTTTTAGACACATACCAGAAAACCCTTTTAGTCCTGTGGTCCTAGAGAATGTCAGAGGTGACATCAGACTGACACAGGGAATACAGAAGTGGTCCCTTTGTGGTCTTAACTGTGCTGAAAAAACGAAAAACTTCCAGCCACTTTTTAAGCATACCTGTAGAGGACTGAGAATACAGTAATAATCTTGAATAATTTTGGGTGGGAGGTCTTGCAGCACATCCTCTTTCATTCTCCTTAGCAGGAATGGCAGGACTTGGCGGTGCAGTGCTTCCATTGCAAGAACCCCTAATGAATGCAAGAGAAGCCGTATTTTAGAAGATAAACGCAGTTTTCCAAAACATTCAGCTCCCCCTCCCCGCCCCAATCTCTGACACTGGAACCGACCACACTTCTGTTCACTAGGAGTTCCCATTCAGAAGGCTAAAACAAAAAGCCAAAGACTGAATGTTTGATCCTTACCAGCCTCTTGCTCTCGACTGGAGCTTCGGGCATCTCTACTTGCCAGTATTGGTTTGCCATAACGAGCTGCAAACTGGCGTTCAGTACCCAAAAATCCCGGCATAAGGAAGTCAAACAATGACCACAACTCTAAGACGTTGTTCTGAACATAAAAAGAAACATTTGATAAATTATTTTCAAAATACATTGTTACAAGTTATCAGAAAAACTTCCAAATGTATTTAACACTGCCTATGAAACCTTACAAATCTAACAACACAACACACTCCTGAAGTTGCTGAAGCTTGGCAGCTCTTTCATCCAACTGAGTGCCAGGAACACCTAATATGCACTTTAAAATATAAATGGATTGCCTGTTGTGTTCAATGTCTTAAGCCACACCCTGAGTTCCCCTGGACAAGAAAACCCAAAAGACACCAGTGGTCTTAGCCCTGGATGAGACACACTGCATGGACAAATCATTAGGACAAAGCCCCAGATCTGGAGTTCTCACAATTGCATTTCCTGCTAATTTCACTAGAGGCATAAGGAAATACTCTTTCCCTTCCCTGCCTCATAGTTAAAGAACAAATGGTAGAGAAAGTCTTGCTGCCAACTTTTGAACCCCATTTTTGTACCCATTCCCCTATACATGGGTAAACCAGGAAAGAGAAAATATGTCATTTTGAGCATTTAGCAGTTTTATAACTGTTCAGCTGTTTTCCAACTTATACTTTGAACAAGATGATTGATAAAATGTACAGTAAAATGCACTTCAAGACAGATCTTTCTTGCTTGCTTTTTATTATTCATCCAAAAAAGAAAAGCACTTACCTGGATTGGCGTCCCAGAAAGAATTATTCTGTAATTAGCAGTCAGCTGTTTTACTGCTTTTGACAGCTTTGTTTTTCCATTTTTTATTACATGGCCTTCATCAAGAATGCAGTAATTAAACTTTATATTTCTGGAAAAGAACAACAAAGATTTAAATAACATTTGAAATTCTACCCTATTAAAAAACCTCAGAAAAAGAGAATTCTTACCTGAAGAAGTCAATGTCATTTCTTACAACATCATATGAAGCCACTATGAGATTGTGTCTTTTCACCTGGTGTTGTAATCTTAAGAAAAAAAAAGGAATAAATTGAAGTGTTCCTTACACATATTATTTCAGCCTTTAAAGGTCCCATCACAAGCTTTCCCGTGCCCACAAACTATCCTTCAGTAGTAGTAGTAGTAAAGTGAATTGCAAAATTCCACTTGTGATATTTTACTGTACTCCAGTCATTAATGCAAGATCAGATTACCTTGCTCTCTCAGTAGGAGGTCCTGTATAGTGCAATGGATTAAGATACTCTTTCGAGCAAAATTTGCCCACTTCATCCACCCAGTGTCCTGTGAGTGTAGGCGGGCACACCACTAGGGAGGGAAGAGGAACACTGTCCACCAGTTTTGTTCTTGCATATTCTTGAGCCCTGTAAGGATATAAAAGTTTGAAAAAAAAAAATCCTCTTTTTCACAGAATATGTGAGGTTAGAAGGGACCTCTGGAGGCCACCTGGTCCAACCCCTGTTTAAGCACAGCCACCTACAGCCCAGGACTATATCCAGAGTCATCGCCACAGATAAAACTTAACATTTTATCTTAGACTTTAATAATATTTGTTTAAGCTTACCTGAGGCAATGATCACCTGCAAGAATGCAAATGGATTGTAAAGTTTTTCCTAAGCCCATGTCATCACAAAGAATTCCATGAAGTTTGTATTTATTGAGAAACGCCAGCCAGTTCACTCCATCCTAAAATTGGAAAAAACCAAGAGTGCCTCAGAAATAAAAACTGGTTTTGGCTAGTCAAGCTTCAGTTCAAACATTTATATGTTCTATCATCCATCACTACCAAACTATGAGCTGGTTTCCCATCACGAATGCATCCACTACAGACCATTCACTCAAAGCAAGGGTAGGATAGAGGGGAAAAGGTATATGTCCAAACAGTGCAGCGAGGCCTGACTTTGCAGTGGTGAGCTGCCACAGTCAGCCTAAGCTAGGCACAGCTCATTTGCCACTCCCTGAGAGAATTGGCAGAATCCAGAAAGGGGATAAATATCATTACAAGAGTATAAGAGGCACGCATTACTTCATTTTTTCTTCCTTGTGCAAGAGTCCAAGATACACACAGCACAGCTAAAAAAAAACCACCTCGAAAAAACCCACAAGCAAATAAGCCAATACCTGAACAATTCTTATCACTCCATGAAATTGTATCAGACTGCAACTTACTGCTCTTATAAAATACAAGTATAAGCTGTTACCTGCTGATATTTTCTGAGCTCTGCTTTGATTGGTACTGGAATTTCATAGTTTTCCAGTTTTTTTCCATCCAGTAATTGTTCCAGAAAGTGACGTTCTTTAGCTTTCATTCTGATTAATTCTTCAGACATGTTTGGTGGATCTGGTATACCAGCCTAGGATAACATTTTTAAAGCAGCAGTGTAAGGCCTACAAAACTTTGTTGTCACACAGAAGAACAAATAAAACCTCACACTAACTCAGACATTTTAAACAAACAGATAAACAGGGAAGGATCTGCAACCTTCTCAACTGTACAAATCCAAACTCAGCATTTATATACTATATTTGTGCTATACTTTTTGATTACTTGCAGGTAACACATTCAGGATGTAATAAATTCTGCTCCAAAAGGATACACTGAAAAACATGATACAACTCACATAGAAGAAGGAAAATTTCAAGTTTCCAAGATTCTACAAAGATTGAGCTATTCTACCTTTACTCATAGAGTTTATCTGGCTAGCTAGAAAAATTCTGACACCCATTTCTCTTGAACCAGAAGCTACCATCCAAAGTTTGAAGGATTTTTCTCCTATTTAGTAGCACTATATCTAAAGTGATACCAAAATCCACAGGATGAATTCAAGCAGTTGGAAACTGTTGGGAAACAAACCTTGAAGGGGTTTACATTTTTCCAGCAGCAGACCGTGGCTTCCTAGGTACTCTCCATACTAGGCCAGAAGCCCAAAGAATCTACCTGGGGCCAAAGATGCTCAGACATTCTTGCATGGTAATAACAGAGTAGCAGAAGAGGCACTGCTATTTTCCCATCATGTGTCACTCTAGTTTTCTCAGGCCACCTCTACCTTTAGTTAGCTTTACTTCAAAACCCAGGTTACTAATCACTTACACAGGGCTCCTGGCTAAGAAAAACTATCAAATAATTCCACCACATGCATGGTTAGTAAGGAAGGGAGATGGTGAAAGTGCTCTAATAAGGTATTTAACTACATACACACAGACAGCAGCTTCCTTGTTAACTGCTCTTCCTACACACCCTTTCTGAAGAACATATGTGCAGTATGAACACCATGGCAGGTAACTTGGTTCAAGGAGACTGTCAACTTGCAGCATGACTGCTTATCAATAAAACAGGATCAATTAAGTTGAACCATTTACCTTAATCTTTCTCTCAGTCATACTTCCATTTTTATGGTTGAAGCAATAATCAATTTGAGCACAAAAATACAGGAAACTGAGCATAGCTAAGTTCTTCCAACTCACTTAATGCTATAATTTTTAATTCCTTACTATTAGAAACAAATCCAAAAATACGGATTAGAAACTCCAAGCGTATCCAGACCTCTACCTCTTCTACTTACTCAGCAGCTGAATTCAGGTCTTGCATTTTAGGTAATGCATATAAAATGCCAACAATAAAAACATGACACTAGATAAACTCTTAAGTTTTGTTACAGAACTAAGTCATGCTTCAGGAACATGAAATTCAAAGAGTTTTTTTGGTTTTTTTTTTTTGTTCTAACATCACCACTATAACTACTGAAATACTTAAAACTTCAATCTTGTATATCTGCAAGACTACCCAAAAAAGTATTTTCATGTAAACAAAACTGTATCCACAAAAACACCACTCTTAAGTTTTTTTCATGTAAAGTATGTGTGAAGCTTTGAAATTTGTCTGGGAGCACTTGATAATAAACTATCTGTAATTGTTTAACCTTAGCTGCCCACCAAAATATCACTTCCCTCCTTCAGCTGGATAGGAAGAGAAAATACAAGGAAAGACCCACGAATTCTGAGATAAGAATGGGGAGAGGTCACTCACTGATTACTGTCACAGGCAAAACAAGCTCAACTTGGGGAGATTATTTTCATTTATTACCAATCAAATCAAAGTAGGATTATGAGACCTAAAGGCAAGTTTCAAAAACA
>VWZG01002651.1:969969-1003479 GCA_013396735.1 Grallaria varia
TGGCCTTGGTGTCTGCAGGATTGTTCCTCACACCTTCTCACTCCTCTCTGACAGCAATTTTCTTCTGCCCAATAACTTTTTCTTTAATATATTAAAGAAAGGCACTGCCACCGCTACCAGCAGGCTCAGCCTTGGCCAGCAGCAGTTCCATATTGGAACTGGCTGGCATAGACTCCATTGGACATGTTGGAAGCTGTTGGAAGCTTTTAGCAGCTCCTCACAGAAGCCACTCTTGTAGCGTCCCTGTCCACCCACGGCCATGCAAACCCACCTCTCAATCTCAAAAAAAGATCACTTAAAGGGTATCCCAGAAGTCTCTTGTTCCAATCACTCCATGCCCTACTCTTTCACTGATATGACTTTAACCCCCCTCCAGTTATCAATCTAAATTCCTTGCTTGGCCTAACATTTTCAATTGCTACCATTCAAAAGACTGTTCCACAACAGTACTAGTATTTTCTCTCGTTACTGACCTGCTTCACTCCAAGTTTGCGTATTTAATATATTTCAGTATTTGATACTGAACTTCCTTAACCAGAAAGGGAAACTCTAAGGTACTCTCTTTAGTAACTATGGAAAAGAAATATTAAGTGATTATGCACATGCATGTAATTAAAACAACAAGTACGCTATGTTTTTAAGAGATGAGCACTACATTCTATTAAAATAGCTTTAAAAAAAAGCCCAAAACCTGAGCTATATGTATTCCATAGGACTGTGTTTAAGATGCACATGAAGGGCACTGGTGCCAATGGCACTGGAATGAACATGCCAGAAATTAACTTCTTTGCTCACTTTCAACTTCAACATTTCAGTGTAAGCATACAAAAAGTAAGCGCTCCTGTTAAGGCAGATTGCTAGTTATCAAGTTGTAAGGTTTATTATGTTAATAAACCCATTAAATTGACAATTGGTTTTCATTATTACCGTGGAAATGTATTCTAAACTGTCTTCTATTACCATCTGGTGGTCAAGTTAAGTCACTTAGAAGCACTGTAGTCCTTGACACACATTAGCAAGTGTTTGAGGTGTGCAAATTGTAGTAGGAGTGAAAAACTGAAGCAAGTCTGCATGGATTAAACTCTACTGCATCATAACACAATATTTAGCCCGAATATGTAGGGCAGGGCTTTTTGATTTTAAGAACTAGAAGTAAGTGGCTGTACTTATATCCACATTATTCCTATTATTGTTATTTTGTTTTTACCTTTAAAAGCAGTAATACTGTTACGTATTTTTCTTGACTACACACATTCTTAAGGAGAGTGCACATAGCACTCCTAAAACTTTTGAGCCCAAACTAACAAAAGCAGTATTGCACACAAAATTAATAAATATACCCTTTAACTTTGTGTACACAGTTAAAATGAGTTTCTTATAAGGAGACATTTTAACATTCATTTAGAAGACTGCTAACACAGGTCCAATTCTATTAATTTTAATTTATAAAGGACACTTCTGTTATCTGATATGAACTCAACATCTATAAAATCATTTACTTATTCAGCATTTAATAAGCCAGAAGCCTGGACTTTGCAGCTGGCAAAAAAGTGGATACAGGATAGTTCATAGACTCAATATACTTAGAGCTTGAGCTTACCTCAAGAGGCATTAGTCTAATTAATGTTGCAAAGCACTGAGTAGCCATAAAACGTACGCTGTTTGTCTGATCACTCATTCTACCCAGTACTGGAACCACTAGAAGAACAATGTATGGAACAATACCAACATCCAGCTGCTCCATTACACCTGGATCAGTTATTAAGGAAATAATTTTTAACAGTTCAGGATTGTCTGACATATATATACCCAGCAGATTACACACTCAATAGGTAAAAGGTGTTAATGTGTTATATTCAGATGAGTAAGATTTCTAGTAAGAAATCAATGCAGAAGAAAGGAAATCTGATCTACCCAATTACATTTAGCACAGTGAACTGCATGGTTTGAGGAACTGAATTGCCTCCACCAAAACTTCATTTGATGTATAAAATAAGGGCAGTGGAAAAGAAAGTTTCTTCCATTTCATTCCACAGGAGGAAAACAGCTTTGTTCATCCAAATTAAAGCAACAGCAAAGAAGTTTCTGCATACTCAAGCAAGGATACATGCAAGTGCTTCAATTGCACCTTCTTGTTTGGTGTTGTCATCTATTGCTCCCAGCCATGGTAGAACTTTCTCTAGAAAGATATTCATTGTTTCCATGGTGGCAATTTTGCTCATAACACCCACACAACGGGAAGCCATGTGCCTCACAGCAGTGCTGGGATGTTGAAGGCACATGTAAAGATGAGGCAAATGCTGTATTAACTGAATAGAGAAAAGAGTGGTGTGAAAATGATTAATATGAATTGATATGAATTATAAATTAGTCAAATTTTTTGAACTAAACAGTCTTTAAAAGTCATTTAAGAATGCCTGAAACAGCTCCATTACAAGATCTAATCGCTTAAAACTAAAAAATAGTTTCAGGATAAACAGGCAGTTGAACTTTGACCAAATATTACTCTCCAATACAATTAAAATTCAGGGTAAAAAACTAGCTAGCATTTTAGTCCAAATGAAAATTCAAGAAGCCTTTAACTGGCAAGGACAAATTTCACACTGAAAATAAAGTCTTAAGTACTCAATTTTTTATTTTAAAAAAATTAAATTATCGTTTAAATACAGATATATAGGGTTAAGAATTCCTTCCAGCTAGCAATCTGTCCTAGACTTATCCCATTTGTGTTTAGGCAGATGAATTATTCATGTTGGGAATCTCATTAATTCTGTGTGACAAGGAAGACACCCAGAAGGAAATCTGCATCTTCTCAGTGGGGTATGCATATACCTATGTCTTTTTTTTCCCCATCAGTACAAATACACTTTTATAACACATACCTGTACTTTCATTACAAAGAAGGCATCCTATCATCAGTCTGTTCCCCAGTTTTAGGAAACACAGGATTAAAATGAAGCAGAGCCGAAATGCTGATGCCAATGTAACACAACAGCATAAACACTATCGTTTATCGTAACTCAAACTTCAGACAAAATCTTGTTTGGACATCTCATCCAAAAAAGAACAGGCCAAGGCTAAATTGTAGGTAGCTGTTTGCTTTTGTGGTTTAGTCTACAACCTGCATATACAAATACAGAATTTAACATCCTACAGGGAAAGAAGCTTTAAAACTGCACAGCTTAACCACTGAAGGCTATGTCGTCAGTTTACCAAGTCCAGGATACAGGACTGAGAACAGGCAGTGACTGAAAACACCATTTGAGCAAAATCAGAACAAGACCTAAACAGAAGCCTTACAAAACAAAGATTTAGAACAGTGGCAATGAACAGACTGAAGTGTTTCATACAAAAGTGGATTACCAGAGGATGTAGCTGAGTATCCATTGAAGCTGCTGTTGTTTCGAAAACCTGCAAAGAATTTACCAGGTCCTGGGCAGGAGCATCTCCTTTTTCCAGTAACAACTTTCGGTCTGGTAAAAACAGAAGAGGTGTTCAGTTCAAGTCTGACATACTGGCCCCAGCCTCCTTGCCCTCCCAGCTTAAATCAGAAATACAATTACCAAAATTATTTACGTGAATGTTGTTCCTTAAGGAACCAACCATAGCATCCCAGAGATGTGGCAATCCTGTTGCCATTTCAGCACCAAAGTGCTTAGCTATAGTGGATAAGGCAAATTCAGCTCCTCTTCTCTGTACAACATAAGGTTTCTGAGCCTAGAATTAAATTTAACAAAACAGTGAGGACAGATATACTTATTTTCAAGAAAGTTCCCATTTATATAGGCTTTCAATTCTGATTGTGTTTATGCCTATGACAACAACATTCACTGTTTTTTTTTTTTCCCCCAAATTAATTATTTTTCCTTTATACAGGTTAAAAAAAAATCTCTTACATTATTTAAAGTATATTAATTTGAGATTTGCCTTTTGCTGATACAGGCCCATTTCCGCACAATATTTTCCAACTGGTTCCAGTTTCAGAACCTCAGATATTGCCAGCAGTGACACCAAGACAGTAACATGCTAGCAAAACTTAAGAGAAACAATACTTGATGTGCTACCCCTCCTCTTGCTCCCACCATCTTTAGCAAGCAGACAAATCGAGAAAAAAATCCACAACACTGTTTATGAATCACAGTCTTGACTAGGATCTTACTAAAACACATTGAAGTTTTAAATTAATAAGACAGTTGCAAAAAAGTTTAGAGTATTAAGTGTGGAAGCTCCACACACATCCTGAACCTGGTCATATTTCAATTCCTGGTTTTAATTCTTCAGAGGCATCTAACATACATCAAGATGACCAACACTAACATGGCTAACAGGACACAATCACTGCAGTTTGTGGAAATCTATTTGCATGAATTTATTTTGATATTTGTATTCTACAATAAATGTAAAGTTTCAGGAATTATTAATTCATTAATTTTCTTAATGACACACTGCAGATTTAAAACAGCAACCATGCTGCTTGTACCACAAAATTTCAGATCAGCTCAGTTCCCTCATGAAAGGATCCTGGGCATCCCTATAATAATAGTATTAATTCCAGTGAATTCAAAGTAATGAAGGGATGGATGTGAAGTTGCAAATTTAAGCTTCTGAAGTGTACCTCATCAAGCTCCGTAGGAATGCTTCCACTGCTGCCTGTTGGGAGATCTGCAATAGGGGCTTTGGGAGCTTTTGGAGTAGGACCTCGCCGACTTGTGATGGCAAAAGCAGCTTTCTGATGTCTGTACAGAGTAATTATTCCCCTGTGCTTAGTAACTGTATGCTGCATCCCATCTTTATCAGAGTTAGGCCCTAAAAGAAAAAGGAGAACAGCTGACAACAATTTAAGCTGCAGTTTAACACATGCAGAAGTCGACAGCTACCTACAAGTCATCTGCTGATTGTGCTTTATAGAAAACCAATTTTTTTTCCATCTTTGAGGACAAAGGCACTTCAGTACAGAACACAGTTACTCTGTTAAGAGCACATTACAGACCTGGAATGAAAATCTAAGTGTGCACACTGCCACAAATTCTTATTCAGCAAGAAGCACAGGTAAACGTCAATCAAATATAAAAAGCTTGCACAATTTTAGAATATAATATGGTTTCATATGAAATAAAGTTTTTTTTAAACTTATTTTCTGTGTCCTTTACAAACAGTTCAGTACCTCTATCATGACACAGTAACAGAAGCCAACAGTATCTTTGGATTTGTTGGTGTTTCTATTTATACTTCATTTTCAATCATATGAACTTTATTGTACTCAGTGATGGAGGACACACTTATTAAGAAAGTCAAATGTACAATAGTCAAACCTTAAAGCAGGTTAGAATCTTTGAGAGCATTAAGATCTTAATTTGGATTGTTCATTTAATGCATACATTTGCAATAGTGGACAGCCATTTAAAGAATCCATGACCATTGCATGTACAGGATTGTTTGTTCATTTTGAACACTACCTTCATCTTTTTTTTATCTAACTGTTAGCCTATGAAACAGAACAGAAGTCAGACTTTTTTTAACAGACTACTGTAATTCCCATACTTAATTTCAAAGAAAAGCTTCATAAGCTGACAACTGAACAACAAACAGTCAATAATAGAAAATTGGAAATGAATTTTTATACATAGATGTTCTGAAAAAAATACACATTACTTGCACAGAAATTTAGTTTTAAATACCAAAATCAAATCATTACTAATAAATACTCAGTTGCTGGCATTTTAAAAGCACTGAAAACAAGACTCACTCAAATACTCATTTTAACAGTTCAGAAATAAGCACAGACATTTTAAGAATGCTGGCAGTCTTAGATGTGGTACCTTTTGAGTTTTCATGGCTACTCTGAGGCTGTGCTGGACATGCTGCTAGTGGGGTAAGATGTGGATCCACACAGAGGGAGTTGCAGAGATTTTTTATAATTTTTGAGTTGGGACAAGGAGATCTTGTTGTACACTGCTGAAGTAACTTTGCTATACATGAAGCCACATAGTTTTGTACAAGCGTATTTTCTTCTTTCTTGATAGCTTCCATTAAGGGTTTTATAACAGGATTTAGTTTTTCTGGAAGTTGCTGCAAGTTCACAACCGCACATGCAGTAAATGTATGGACTCGTAGATGCAACACTTGCCATTCTTGATTTGTTTCTGTAACAGTCATTTGGACCTGTTGTCGCTTACTGTCCAACTGCTGGAGAACTTTAGGATTCAAAGCAAAGGATGATGTGACTTCATTGAAAACAGAAGTAACCTAAGAAAAGGGAAAAAATAATTACAAATCTGTTTTGCTTACTGTAAAATGGGATATCCTCTCATAGTAGAACATGAGTCACTTGACCAAATATCATGTCCATTTTTCCAGCAAATAACAGGAAACATCCCAAAGTGTAGTTTCTGGAATCTTGAACTGTGGTTCAAGGAGAAAAATCAGACATCTTAAAATTATTGTAAGTCTATGTTCCCATATACCAGTTTATTCTCCAAATTTAGACTATCCCATATCTGCCAGTTCTGGAAATAAACAATCACGTGATAGACAAGCAAAGGAGAACATGAATACAAGAATCTAGAAAGGATGTGCAAGGTCTCATGCATGAACAAGTTGTTTCTAAGCAGACTTTCTTTTGAGGAAAGAGACTGGAATAAAAATTTAAGTTAAAAATCAGCACAACAAAGTAGTTGCAGGACTTTCCCCATTCCTCCCCACTCAAAACTGGTTGACTCTTGTCTCCTGTGAAAGATTTAAGCAGATTAAAAGCAGATTAAGAGGTTGGAGGCAGGAGCAGAGAAGGTCTAGATAGTTTTTTGACAGTAGTTTTGAAGGGATTCCAGTCTGCTTTGGTTTCTTGTGTGCGGATTTCTACAGAGAATCCACACCTGGAATCAGAACACTCACTTTTTCCTACTGTTAAGTATGTACCTTGCACTGCACTTTTTTTTTTTTCAGACTGAACATCACAGGGGAAACAGTAAGTTCTATACACAACCTCTGACATGAGATATGTAAAGTCACCACATTATTTCTCAAAGTTATTGTCTATGTAATAATTATGCTGAAAATGTATTTTAAGACAAGAGTGATATGAAGGAAGGGCAGGCATGCCTCTACTTACCAGCTCATTAGCTTGATCTATTGTAAATACACTGCAGTTTACTCTGTTTCCAATGTCAATGTGCGCATCAGCTAACAATGAGATGAGTTGTTTACATTCATTTTGCATTCGGGTAAAAGGAACAGCAATTTCATCGTAATAGAGATGTTCAGAGAGGACCCCAAGTAAACGAGGCTGCACACAAATAGCCACAGTTGTACACTCCTACAACAGGAAAAGACAATTTTCTTTTGTTCAGTTTTGGGCACTAAGCAGCTCAATTTAACTACAAATATCCAGTTTCCAGAGGGACGATTAACATTCGTAACCAAGAATATTAAAGATTAGGAACAAAACCTTCAGTCTGCCACTAGAAGTGACAGTGAATAGAGGAAAGACAGCTCTTAAAAGGAAGCACTGACCTTAGATAACCTGTATTTTGAGAATAGACTTATTTGTGGAAAAATGTGAATACATTTACTGATTCATAGTTCTGACATTTAGCTACAGAGCACTGTATTCCTCCATTGCCTTTTAGTATTGAGATGTATAAAAACCACTTTAGCTTATAAACAGAAATCTTATTTCAAGCCAAGCAGCACACAACAAGCAGTGGATTGAGATAGTAAGATCTGCTGCAGAAACATCCTACCTTTTGCAAGGCTGCCCACTCACAGATTACTAATGCAACACTAATCCTCTGCAAGGCAGATTTAGAATTCAAGTGGAAGAGCAGTAGCTGAGCTAATGATTCAGCTGGCTTTATTTCTTGAGTAACAGTATTTACACCGGGGTCACAAATGCAGCAACAAAGTGCTCCCAGCAATCTGATAAGAAGGAAAAGAACAGTCACTTCAAAGTTACAATTACTCTGCAATTAATGATTCAAAATTAAGATGCCCAAATTAGACTACATGATTAGACTTTGGCAAAACCACTACACAATGTTTTTAAGTAACTTTTTCATATTTCCAGTAAACTGACTTTGCTGCCATCATCCGAGCACGCATGACAACGTAATCCCTGGTTGCTGGATCTTCTGCAATACTGTCTGCCCCAGCAATATATTCCTGAATCACTTCCTTATTCTGGGTTTGACCTTGACGTAGTTTAGCACCTGCCTTCTCCTACGGAGTAAAGGAGAGGTTGAAAGTAAGTACGTTTGTAATAAAAAGATGAGTTCATATTCCACAATCCTCCCAATAACCACCATACCATACAAAACTTGGACTAAGACTGAATACCTCCTACATAACAGACTTTTTAAAGTAGTTAATACTTGTAATTCATTTCTCCACTACTAGTATTATACAGTCCTGTTAAATGTATGCTATATTCCTTGACTATAACATTAAAACTAATAACATACAGCTGGTAAACACACAGAACAAAAAGAAACATCTTTCAGCATGCTTTCAGAAATAACAATGCTTTTAGATTTAGCTTGGTCCTGCAAAACAATGGCTTTGGAACTATGCAAATAAAGATTTTATGACATTCACACAGACCATGCTATGGCAGAACTTTGTTCTCATGGACAACCTGACAAGAACTCTCTTGCTCTACAGAATTGAGGTTCGTAAAGACAGTTTACATTTAGAGTTGTATAAAGGCACCACCACTCCCCTCTAGCACTCTTAGAAACTGTTTTCATGTACAGCTAAGTAATTCCCTGCTTTCCTCAGGACAGCTAACAAGGTTACATTTCACTTACTTTTGATCTAGTTTTAACTTCTAGCAGCATGTTTAAGTCAATGGGCAAATGAGATGGCTGCATCATTAAGCAGAGCCAGGCTCCCATCCATGGACAAGCAGCTGCAACCACATACTGTATAGATGCCTTGTTTAACAGTTCCAGCCATACCTTAGGAAGAAAGAACCATAGTGGAAATCATGACAAATTTGTACATGTTCTACGGAAGACCATACTTATGCTGACAAAGTGTAGGAACCACCTCTCATTTACTCTATAGTAAAGCCTCACATAGGCCAATTATAAAATTAACACGAACACACTATTCTTTATCTGCACAGAGGATATATGAAAGAACAGGATACCACACAGATATATTGTGTTTGTGTAAGTCATACAAATGACTTTGTCATTCACATTTACCTTGTGAATAAGATCCAGAATTTCTTGGTTGCTTTCCAAGATACAAAATTGAAATATGTGCCTCAACATGTCTTGCAGAATTGGAGTCAACCATGTTGAAGAACTCTGAAACAAGGATATCATATGACTAAGCATATTCCAATAGGTATCCCAGCAAAACACTAGTAACTAATTCCTACCTGGTCTTGGGTAGACAACAGGGTGAATAACGTCTCCAGAGCTGCTTTGCGCACAGAAGATATAGTGTGGTGCAAGAACGGCCACACGCGTGGGACCAGAACTGTGAGTGACTGCTGAATACTGAAGGAAGGGGAGATGTACAGACAGTGACAGGAGGGAAAAAACCAAACACACAGAGCTCAGTTTATTGTTTATCCTCACTTATGGAGTTCTACCCAAAAAAAGCTTTATATGCAATACCTTTCGTTCTTATACTTGGTGACTAAGTAAAGGCTCAAGTTACTACAAATTTGAACATTTAAAGACTGAGTCAGTATATTTTTCAGGAAAATACTAGGGTTTTTTCTTACTGGTATGGAGAACTAGTCAATTCAAGCATGTATTTTCATCATGTCCCACCCTGGACCCACTACACTTTGGCCTTTGTTCAACTGTTTAGAAAAAAGGGAGGGGCTGTTTCTGTTTTGAATTTCTTATTAGGCAGTTATGACTTTACAAATAACAAAACCAGCTCCAGCAATGCCAGTCATGTGGGATGAGAAAGAAAATGCATAAAGCATCTACCTTAAAGACAGATGCTGAGAGTTTACCATGTGTATTATGAAAAATTTAACATACTATAATGCTATTCCTTTAATTTGCCAGAGTCCCAAACAGAGAGAAACCAGGCACCATCTTTAACCAGTCACAGAATTACTAGATGTACTACTGATGTGACTTTCCATGTTTGTAGCTTTATTCAGAACTTTTCCAACAGCAAAGTTCTACAGGTACGTGCATGTGTTTTAATGTACACAGTTTGGCCTCTTGTTTGGAGTTTGTATGCTCCTTGTTGACAAACAGGAAGTTTGTGGGCAGGCCCACCTTATGAGTGGAGCCAATATCCTTTCCTAAAATACCTGAGATGAATGGAGAAAGTAAAAAAAGTCACAGTCAGCAACACCTAATTGTTTAATTCTTTTGCTGCATTTCATGAATGTAATGAAAATAGAAGCCCTAACCTTCACTTTAAGGAAGAAGAAGAGTAAAGTTAAAATATCTATTTAAATTAAGAAACTCCTTGGCAGTGATTTGAAAGAAGCTGATTATTCCAATTTGCAAGTAAGTGGACACTCAAACATGTAATACTGAAGCAAAAAGTTACCTGCATTTGCGGACCTGAGGATAAGTCAGAAGGGATGAAAGAAGGATCATGATGCTGTTTGTGGAAGCTGTCAAGTCATCCAACTCCAAAAGTGCATCCCATAAGGTATTAAGAATAAAAGGCACCTATAAAAATGAGAACAATAGGTTAGCATAAAAAAAGAAAACCAGCATTATTTTCTTCACTTTGCTCAAAAGCAAACTGTCTAATCAGAATTTATGGAAAACAATTCAGTCACCTTCTGAGACTGAAGCTGGACCAGGCTTTCCACTACTGGAACTAAAGATGCTGCAGCAACAGCTCGGACATCATCATCCAGATCTTGAAGACCTTCAATTATTGCAGGCAACACTTTAGGCAATAAAGTGTCAATCATGTCCTGTCAAAAAGAAAAAAAAAGCATTTTTAAACTTAAAAAGCATATAATGATCCGAGTATTTGAGATATGCCCTGTGTGAATAAACCTGTTTGTTTTAAAGAGAAGCTACTCATCCAAGACTATAATCTAAATGTTGTAAGTTACCATTCATGAAGCTAAAACCTAGGTTATAAATTTGAATGAACTTTAAGTCATCTCAAATACCTCAGTTTTCACAGAATACCACCACAAATAGACTAAACTTCTTGTAGCACTGAGCTCTGTTACCTCACACACAAAAGTGACATCAAAATCAGGCAAGCACAGCCTCCGTTTATAACGTTTTGTGCAAGTAACTTGTCAAGTTACAACAGTACAGCTTCACGATATAATTGCAGCCTGGATATAAAAGCACAGCCACACATCTCATAATCCATGAGACTGCAATGCAAGCAAGCTTGCATATGGAAGAATATTGGGCCAGAGACATCTTTGGCCTCGACAGGATGCAACTGTAGCCCTGGGAAAGCTGCAGAAAACACCACCTGTGTCCTTGGGCCAGGCTTGGGAAAGCAGAATAAGTTGAAGAAAACAACCAAGAATAACAAGAGTGTGTTTTGAGATTTGCCAGCATGAGGAGAGGTGATGTCCACCTACCAGAGGATGGACTAAGACTGACGGACAGGAACACCTAGTCAACGATGGGTAGCAGAGACACTTATGGACAGTAGTAGAATAGCATAAAAGTTTAGCTGTGTGGGAATAAAGGGGCTTTTGCCTTTTACTTTTCCTGACAAAGTCTCCAGCCTGTGTGTTTATGCAACCATCGTAACACTTGCATTATTGTATCTATCTACTGTTCAGCCACATCCTCTACTTGGGGCAGAGTTTTTCGATCCAAAGCTCTCTATGATTTGTCATGAGGGTTATTACCTGACGTACTGCCAAAGCATACTTTATTCCTAGCAGACCACCATGTCTCACTTCCCACTGTTCCTGTGTAAGCAGCTTCAAGAGAACATCCACGGTTTTCTGAACCCCAGTCTCATTCATATGTTTCAATACTACTCCCAAAGTCTGAGCACAAGTCTCACGTACTGGTGCTACCACCTAGGAAAAAATGATAAAATAGACACTTCTGCATGAAATTTGACTTAGAAAGAAATCAAGGTGAGTCAGATGACCAAACTACAATACAAACAAGACAAAATTTATGTATCAGCTAATTTTCAATAAGCATCTATGAGCAGTTACAACAGGGACATGCAGTAGCACTGTGCAAAGCACAGACAACCTGCTGCAGTATTGCCTTCTGCAGAAGCTTGCTGATCTACCACCCAAGGGTAACTTACTTCATCTGAAACAAAGTCTCCAAATCTGTCTAATGCAAACACACAAAGTAGTCTAATAACCAAGTCTTCTAGCCACTCCTGATGTTGCTGAATCATCTGTAAAAAGAGAAATATTGAACACCTTGACTACATTTATTCATAAAGCATTTCTGATATGCTTGTTTTAGCTAAAATTTCTAAGAGATATGACAACAAGATGTTCAAATTGTCTCAACTTGGTCATCTGGCATAGACAGTCGCAGCAAGGTAGTCAGCACTAATTCAGCTCACCTGGGTTACTGCATCGTAACCTGGTTGGTTTTGGTTTTTGTTGATTTGGTTGGGGATTTTTTGTTTGGTTTGGATTTTTTTTTGTGGTTTGTTTTAAAAAACACAGTAGCTTTTCTAAAAGGCTGGTGTCCCATTTTTGACTGGGACAGAGTTAGGTTTCTTCTTAGTAGCTGGTACAGTGCTGTGCTTTGGATTCAGTATCAGAATAGTGTTGATAACACACATCTTGGCTGTTGCTAAGTCATGCTGACCCTGAGTCAAGGACTTCTCAGTGCCTCACGCTCTGCCAGTGAGGAGGTTCACAAAAAGAAGGGAGGGAGCATGATCAAGACAGGTGATCTGAACTGGCCAAAAGGATATTCTACATCATAGAACATCATGCCCAGTGTATAAACTGGGGAAGTCACCCAGAAGGGGCTGATTGGTGCTTGGGGCCAGGCTGGGCATCAAGTGATGGGTGGTGAGCAATCACATTGTGCAGCACTTCTTTTTTTCTTGGGTTTTAATTCACTCTCTCCTCTTCATTGTTACTATAATTAGTACTACTATTATAATATTTTACTTTGTTTCAATTACATTGTTTTTACTTCAACCCATGAATTTTACTTTTTTTACTGGTTGTCCTCCCCATTCCAGCACCAGGGCCCACGGTGGGAGTGTGAGCAAGCAGCTGTGTGGTGCTTAGTTGCCAGCTGGGGTTGAAATAGCAGCTGGAGAGCACCTTGTAAGGTGGGCAGACAATTTTATTCCTACACAGCACACAAGGTAAAGTTATCCAAATAATCTATACTAACCAGTGTCAACTCATCCTAGGCAAGGATATAATTATATTTAATAAATATAATGATATATTTGAAGCATGTTTAAAAATAAACTATGAAGCAGTACTTCACTGTGGGAGACCCAGTGAAAGAAACTTGCTTTTCAGCCACGTCTCCTCAAGATTTAACATAATTTACACCAAGCTTGTCTTGAAGCTCTGGCCTCTGTTAGAGATGAATAACTCTGTACTTTTTAATCTCAGAGCAGAAGTCCCATAAAAGCAACTGCTCAGGGATCACCTTTCTCATCTCCACTGTTTGGCTACCAGATCACCATTTCCCTTAAAAACTGTCATTTTAATAAACAAAACTTTAAGCATATTATGGATTTCATATTCCCATCCATGTCACAGAATTAAACCCAGCATACAGCATGCACAGCAGTCAGAGTACACACACTTTCCATAAATAGTTAAGAAATGGCTTAAAATATCTTATTGCAGACTGTGTTATTACCCAGCAATCTCCACGGAACAAATACCACCCCACATGGAAGCAACAAGAGAGATTCTGTTGCTTGTCCTATCAACAAAGTATGCTGAAGTAGATTCATTTACATCTCCTCAATCTTCCCATCTAAACCACAAGCTCTCCCAGATGCTTTTACAGCAAAATCAATATTAATCTGAATGACATTCACTATTAGTGAAAAAGCTGTAAGTGTCAGGTTATTTTTTAAAAACTGTTTTCCTTTTAAAAAGTCTATTTAAACTCTTTCTCATAATAAAACAAGCAGATTGATAGTCACCTTACTGTTTAAGAAGGCAGCATTAAGGTAGTCTGAGACAGTTCACTAGAGTTACATAATCAACTTGTCAATTTTGTTTCAGCACAGCCTTACCATGACTTGAAAATGGTATTTTCTAGTATGGAAGCTAGTCTTTAATAACATCATACACAATCAATATTATTGGCTACTTATAGAGTAGTATTGGTTTCTGCACAGGCATTTAAAAAAGAATGTTTCACTGGTGGATACAGTGATGTCATCCAGATGATTCTGAGCAGACAAGTCTCATGGTTTATATTCCCCCAGGTCACCCATCTGCTGCAAAGTTTAGGTATTTTAAGAAGTCTGTTTTCTATTAAACTTCATTTAAACAATGTATTAAGTCTACATGACTGGTAACTTACCTCCTCTAAAGAGCTATCTCCCATTTTACCACCACTTTTACCATGAGCTTTAAGTATCTCTCTCAGTCCAGTACCTGCACCATGTCGAACCTAGAGAAGTGAAATAAAACGTCCTTTTTAAAATACTAGAAAACAAGAGAAAAGCCATATTAGGTAACTGAAACAATAACTGTATTCTTAAAAAAGATGTTTTGGCTACTGCTGAACTAGTAGTAGACTTGTGGGAATTATTAAGTCAAATCATATACTTAAATATTCATCTGTCCAAAAATCAATCAATTCAGAATTGCTTCTATTTTCTAACATATTCTCATATTTGCAGTAATATAGCCAACATTCATTTACTTTTACCTCACTGTGTTATATGACATTAGTTTTCAGAAAAGAGAAACTAGAAGATATTACTATTTTTACTAAATTTAAAAGCCAAATCAAATCAATATTATTATGTTTTTAAACACTATATTTAATAAATCTCTACAACTCTATTTCTTAAACAGAGTTTGGATCCTCGCTGAATATTCTGGAGTCCGCAAAATAAATTTCAGATAATTATTATTCTGCATAGCTTACAAACCTGCCTTGCTTGACTAACTCTTAGAAAATAAGTGAGCAGATGATAAAGCAAAGCAAATTATAGGCATTTGCATGTTCTCACCAAACGTGACAACTGAACAGACTAGCAAGAGTTTTGGAAATAAGACTAGTAGAAAGGTATGCTACAGACACATGCTTCAGGTATTTTTGATACCTAACTGCCCTAGTAATTGGCTTCTCAAGAAAAGCCCACTCAATGGATACACAAAGTTTTAAAAGCAGAGCTTTGAACTGGGGTTTCATTGAGAGGCCTTTACATAAGTTAGAGCAGAACTTACTTAAGGACACTTCATATACATGCTTACTGCTAGCAGTAAGTTACTGCCGTTTCATGATGCCAACAACTAGAACTCAGTATTTGGTAGCACACATGCTCCCTTATGTACAGTTCACTGGCTGTTGGTTAAAGGTATAGCTTTACATCTTTTCCACTCCCCCCAAGCATACACTACACCTCTATCTTCAATTCTCCTTTAAGTTCACTAAAAGCAAATTTGTCTTGGCTATGTAGTCTGTATTTACAGTTGATGTACTTTTTTACATATAGCAAAATACTCTGAAGTTACATACACACAATTTTTTGTGCTTCTGTTGAAGCTCTTTTTTCAGTCTACAGTTACACCTTAGATACTGCACGTACATCTTACCTCCCAAGAAGGGTTAAAGAGATCATTGCACACCTCTTCACAAAAGCTTTCCAGAGGCCATTCATTTGCCTAAATGCATAAAAAATTAAGTATGAGATTAAAAGAGAAAGGAATCAGAGGAACACTTCTTATATTATCTTAATGTATTTTAAGTGGCATACAAAACCCACTGAAAGTGTGTTTTTCTTCATTACTGGACAGAATTGAAAAAATCTTCCACAGCTCAGAAACTTTGAGTGGCACTGGATCTCTTAAAAGGCTTATGCAGTTTCTGTTAGTAGCTTAACCTCTTCTCTATGCTAATTAATTTTGACATTCTGGAATTCACCCTCTCTTCAGCAACCAGACTAAGGCAGAAAATTAAGGAAAGTTTCTTATCCTCCCCAGTGATCCTCTGAATTCACAGACTTTGGCTTTAAAGAAAACAATAGGCAAGTCTCAGTTTGAAAACACACTACATAATGAAATTGGGTCAATTCATTCAGTAAGAAACAGTATCCTTTTCAAAACACATTCCACATTTTTGACAAACAGAGCATATTCACTACCCTAAAATTTCCTACAAGGAAACTGACATGGCTGTGGAAAGGAAATGATATTACTATTAGTAGGTTCACATCATCACATACACAAAGAAACTGAAAGGCAGCCAGCAACCAGCAACTATTCAGCCTGCAGTTAACATTAATCTTTCAAATTAATTTTCCAATAATTTTTTCCCCACAAATAATCTAATTACTAACCTATGCCTGGAAATTTCTTACCTTTGTCAATTCAGACTAACCTAGATAAAGTCTTCTCAAACTTCTAGGTACCATTTGTGCTCTGATTTAGCATTTCTTAAGTTTGCAGCTTTTCAGTCTATTGAAACAAATGCAGGTTTTTCTAAGACTAAGGTAATTGTTTAAAGCTTCAACTCTTAAAGACAGAACTTAATTCTAAATTAAGTCCAATTAAAGTAAGAAAGATTAAATAAAGTGTATATGAACATTTAGATAAAATTATTTGTGCCTCGCTGTAATCCTACCATCTAAGTGTTTAGCAGAGTTGCAGTTTAATATCCAGGTTCTGACACCCAGAGCCACCCCCTACTCATGTTCATTTCCTATCAATAGATTAAACATGTTTTCTTCCTCAGTGCTGCAAACACAGTTTGAAGCTCTTGTGCCTCATTATGTATAAAAGTAAGCTGACAAAACATTCTTCATTCCATTTCTCTTAATGATAAAAGCTTAAAGACTTTGGGACCATAAAGCAATTTTGTTTCAAATTACTTTGCTAAAAAACTGAATTATCATTCCTGCTAATAGCAGAACAATACATCATACCTCCTCTTGAACATTTTCTATCAATGTTTTTGAGTCTGTAGGAGGCTGATTGATGACAACATTTGCAACTTTTCTTCTCTTTTCTTCTGGTTCTCCATCAGTGCTATCATTGCTGAGAAGGAATAAGTATAAGTTTATAAACTGGAAGTATGCTTTAGGGAAAGTAATTACTTCTACAGCTGAAGTCTTCAGATGCAATAAAATGCAGCAAGAATACAAAACAAAGAAGCTTAACACTGAAATATGCAAGATAGAGAAGTTTACATGTCAAAAAACAACTCAGTGAGAAAAGAGCAGAATGCTGTCCCAAATTAGCAACCCTTCTCAGATTTGCCTAAGAAATACAGCAATTCCTAAATAAGATCATGAATGTCGTTCACTGCTTATAAAACACACAGTAGATACAACAATATGCCATTATAAACTAGTAAAGAACACAGCATATATCAGAAAGCTTATCTTAATTTTTTAGCTATTGTTCATCTTCTTAAACCTCCACTTCTGTGCATTACTCTCAAGCTATATTTAATAACAGGGACAAACCACAAATTCCAACTGCAGCATCCCACTATTTCAAGATGCCTCTGAAGCTAGGCCCTTAAAGCTCTACTGGGACCAAATACTGCACGCAAGTTCTTACCATCAGCACAATTAGCACTTAAAAGATTAAGATGCAAAGACTGTAGGAAGTTTCTCAACAGCTAAATCAAATCACAATCCCAGATTAACTGAAATAAAAGCAAACCAGTCCACTATTATACCTCTTCTCATTAGCTTCCACTGCATCTCTGGATCTTTGCTTTGCAAATAGCTTAGCCATCCTTTTGGCTTTATTCTTTTGTCTACTGCTCATACCAGCTCGAAATTCTGAGTCAATTAACTCAGCAGCCTGAAGAGTCTGAAAGAAAAGTAATTCAGTGTCAACTCTTCTTTCAATGAAGATCCTGAAAAATTCTCAAACCCACATTGATCTCACCGTCCCCAACCCTCCATTTCAAACTCTGAGAGGCAGTTTGACATCAAATAATACTAACAGGCAAATATGGGACATCACAATTCAGGAGGCCAAAGCATACCATATTAGATGTCAATCATATTTAAAATACAAATATTATAACCACAGAAGTTCAAATAAAGCAAACCCACTGTATTATTCCTTGCAGTCAAAGAGCCCAAGGTTTTACCTACAGGTTGTTTGTTTACTAGTAAAACTGAAGAAGGGGAATAGTCCAAATCTTCATCATTGAACAGATCCTCAGTATTCATCCCAATTGCAGCACCCATATCTAAGCCAAGTTTCTTTTGCAGCAGTTTCCTCTGTCGTGCTATCCTCTCTTTAGGATCAATTTCACCTTAAAGGTTTTAAAAGAAGAAAAATGTATCAAGATTTCCAATGAGATGCATTATTGAAGACTTGATCAATGTATATAACAAAGTAAAAATTTATAGAATTAAATTGTGTAATTTAAATTTGTTTTAAAACACATCACATTGATACCCAGAAGACCTTTCCTGCTACTCTTACTACACTAGTACTTAAATAGATCAATTTTCAAGCTGAAAATATCACCCTGATATTCATTAAATTGTCGTTGGTCCACAGAAGTTAAAAACAAACAAAAAACCCAACCCAAAAACTGAAAAAACCACCAAGTTTTGACATTTTAGGAAACTACACTTTGAAAGGAACAAGTTAACACACTAAAATAAATAAAAGAATGACTTGTTCAAGAACTAGCACTTTTTTTATTGAGCACATGTATCCCTGTGGGATCTGTTAATTCTGGTAGTCTGAATTTTCAGTGTTGGTGATTTTCTTTGTTTGGTTTTGGTTTATTTTAAAGGTTTCTTTTCCTCCTGAAATTTCATCTTCTGTTGGGAAACATAGACCTAAGAAATAACAACCACCAATAAAACCCCTCAAATGCTATTTAATCCAACAGCCTGTATTGAGCTAAGTTGAATCCGAACCCATTTTCTCCAAAAATCCTTCTTCACTACAAAATGCATTAGATGTGTCTCCTTTCCTTCTGCCCAACATAACTCCTGATGCCAATGTAGAGTGGAGCACAAGCATGATTTTCACAGGGTGCTGAAGCCTGTTTATAGTCTTATCCTCAACCTCCAGACAAGCAAGGTTTGGTGTTAAATACTGGCACAAACATTTAAGCAGATGACCAATATTGGTACAATTTTTGGGTACACAGCAGGTTGAGTAGCAATTATAGTTAATTATGTCCATACCAATAAGTTTGTTAAGGTGCATTTAGCTGACAAGCAAATGTAAACAGCTTCCATCCTCTACAAAATATTTTTACTTTCATAAAATGAGATTAGGAAAAATCGCCAGAGGCCGCTAATTCTAGAGATTATTTTACATCCATTCATGTCGAAAAGGGAAGCTGCTACAAAATGCAGAAGAAAAAGCAGACTTGTGCATTTTCCCACAAGTTAAAAAAAGTAGCAACTGAAGTTTTTAATTTTCTTCTTTTTTGATATTATATTTATTTACTTGCATTCTTAAATGCACTTATATGCAATCATATGACACTGGGATAAATATCAGATTTCTATGAACCAAAGTGTCGGGTTTCATTAGAAGAGATGAACCTTGTATAACACCTTATTAATCTAGCATAAAAAATGGCAAGCAAATTAACAGCCAGGCTTAAGAGACAGGACACTGCTCAAATTCCAGCAGCCATAGGTTCTGCTCCTTGCTGACCTACTGATCACTGTACACTGCACAGAACCCACCACACAAAGGGAACAAGGGAATCAGGGCTACACAGCCAGATTCTTATCTATAGCATCACTTTATTTGGTAGATAGACTGGAGTTAAAGTAGGCAAGTACAGTAACAGCAACAAAAGTACCTTGGATTAAAATAAGTCAATGCCATTACACTGATATAAACCAAGTCTCAGCTAAAAAGTTACACAAAAATGAGACAAGTCACTTGAAATAAAAGACATCACATGGGCAGCGGTATTTGACCTTCCAACTTCAAAAATCTTGTCACAGTATTTCCCATGCAATCTTTCTCTATTTGAAACCTTGAAGCTTTTAAATAAGCTGCATTCTACTTCTCCATTTGGGAACACTGGGAACACTGTTTAAATGAAGAACAAGTGGTGATAGTTCCTGCCCCACATAATAAAGTCTACAGAAACTATACACAAGTCTAATATTGCTTTTTCTGCTCTTTCAGGTTTTCACCCCTTCTCCCCCAGTACACATAGAAATTATGTTAGGGGAAAAAACAAACAAACAATACACACCCCCTAAAAATTGTTTAACTTGAGAAAGGTAATATAAACCACTTCTGTTAGGGAGTATTTTCTTCTGTCATTTCCTGGCATTTTGAGAATCCATGGATGGCTAGACTAATAATACTGCCACAAAAAAACCTGCAAATTAGGAAATTTTCTTGTCTGCAAGTAAAATATAAAGATATACCTGATTTATCATCTTGGACTTCAAATTCTGCACCAGCAGATCCAAGAAGAGATGCACCATGTTTTAACAACCGACATATATCAAATCTATCAAAACGCAACCGATCACTTGAAGGGGAATCTTCCATCGGACTTTCTGAGCCTGATTCTAGTTAGAAAATAAAAACATTAAGGACAATGTCATTAAATTCTTGTTCAAAACTCTGGCAGAAGATTAAGCAAGACAAAAAAATAATTTCTCTCCTCCAAAAGAATCATCACATGATCACAGACATACAGCATGTTGATTCACCAAGTGTAAAGGCTCTATTTTCACAGACTGAAAAAGGTCACTTAATATACCTCACTGAGTAGAAAAAAGTTTTTCTCTTGATAAACTTAGTTTTTTATAATCTTGGACACTGCCACACCACTAGGCCTTCTCTGTACACACACAGCCAACTTGCAGTTTGAACTGCATACGGCTCACACAGTTCCAACAAGTACCTCACCAACACTATGGCTTATCCCTGACAGCCAAGCACCCTGGTAAGGAAGCTGGGAGAAGGTCAGCTACCAAGGGCTGCTGAAGACAACTACGAGCTCTTCTCAAATCCAGCTGCAGGTACAGTGCAGTTCAACACTGACACAACGTATTCATTCCTCACAAGGGGTCTTATTTCCTGGTTATGAATTCACTTTCAAAATATTCCTTGCCCTCAACACTCAAAGATGAGCACATTTGGGGGCTCCTAGTCACATGCAACTTAACAGACAAATAGACTTGACTATTCCCACTTAATCCAGCACACTCACATCCTGAATTACAAGGGGGAGTATAAATATAGTTGTTGTCTACAAGAAATACAGCATTTAGTTTGCTGTGTTTCATCTACTTTGTGAAAGCTTGTTCATTTACAGTAGAACAAGTCAACGTACATGAAACATACAAAATAAACATCACCTACTTTTCATTACTAATATACAAAAAAAATGACTTGTTGCAAGCTGAAGAATGTAAATGCAGCAAGACCATTGTAAAACATGTATTTGACTGTTACAAATAATTTAGCTGAAATAAAAGAAACAAATGTTTGCATACCCTGTCATTCCTATTAAATGGTACCTTTTTCTCAAACACAAATTATCATCTTGTCCGTCTCATCAATCATCTGATAGGCAGATATGCAAGAACTGGACAATAAATTTGAAAGAGGTGCTGTACCAGGAGACTGACAGGTTGCCCAATTTCCATGTAAAATGCATGCTAGAAGTAATCCTTGGAACTAGACAAGTCAAATCAACCTCTATCTCTAGAAAGACAGAGTCTATGATAGTAAAGTCCCTCCCTGGGGTAGGTGGGGTAGAACTAGATCTTTAAGGTCCATTCCAATCCAAACTATCCTATGTTTCTATAACTAAATTATTAACTATATTGATAAATACAATTTACTGGGAAAGGGAATGGCTCCTGAAAAAATGTAAATACTTTTCATTAACTTGATTATCAATGTCCTTAAAGAGCTCTAACAAGTGGATAGAGGGCATCCAGTGGACTTTTAAAAGCTTTTGGCAAGGTTTCATATAAAAAAAACAAATCAAAGGAACCAAGTTAGCACAGAACTGAGGAAAACATCCTTTTACAAACTGAAAGGGGGTTAAACATCCAAGTTAACTTTGGAGTCCTTCGGGGATCATCTTTGGAACCAGTTCTATCAGTCTCCAGCAATGGGAAAGATTTCACTACACACTTCTCCAAGCACATACGTAACAATAAGCTCTTGTATAGCACAGTCATAACAGCACTAGGAAATCCAAGGAGGATGCTCAGAACAGACTAATGGGCAAAGAAAAACCTAAACCATGCCTGCACAACACTGAATTAGGAACTGGCAGTTAACAGTCAATAAATATTTTGTAGGCATTTCTGACAGTTCTCTGTATTCACCAGTTTATTGAGCAGTCAAAGCCAAAATAGCCAACTAAGTCCTGGGCATCACAAGGAAGGACACTGAAGACATGACAAAGCACATCACTTTGCCACTATGCATAAATACCAGTATTCTAGAGATGTAGGTAGACTGTGTACAGTTCCACATATCTCAAGGAGGACAAGAAACAGCATGGACAAAGACAAATGAAGTTATTTAAAAGACAAAGCAGCTGTCTTGTGATGAAAGACTGAAGAGACCACAACTCTTCAATATGAAGAGAAGTTCTTGGATAGCAAATACAGTGGCCTACAAAAATCAGAAAGACAGTGGATAAGGCAACTTGCTTGTCAAATTCTACAGCAGCGGAACCAGGAAATACTAAATGAAACAAACACAAGATCACCCAAAACAGATATAAGTCTTGTTGAAGTTGCTTTGGGCATGTGTGTGTGGTGTGTGTCTGGTTTTAATTTAAATAGTCAGTGAATTCTGGAAACTGGGCCACAAAGCTGTGAACACAGACACTATCAATGAGTTTAGACAAAGAATCACTAAGTCCAAAACTCAAGAATAAAAGAAACTAACATCCCAAACACGACAACATCAGATGCAATGTCAAAACAAACAGAACAGCAAGCTGCCATTTCACCTCCCTCAGAACGGTGCTTTGAGCAAGTGAAGAGTAAAGAAGAGAGTTCCTGAAAAATACTGTCACAAAGTTGACTGGCTAAACATTTTACCATTTTACTAGTTATTCCTTCTATTTGTAGAAGCTTTATGAGGGTACAGAGCACAAGCACAGGAATCTTAGAAGAAACAAAGGTCAGGCACAATTGAATATGAACATCTAAAGCCAAAGAGGTTTACTTACAGTCCCACTTACATGCATATAAAAAAAGTCTATGCTCATAAAAAACCAGAATGACACAGTTGCCTTGAAAAATCTCATATCACAGTCAGTTTGCATAAGATACAGTGAGTTATGTATAACTAATTTAAGGAGCACCTTGTTTTGATCTTGGAGTTGGATTCCACTCAGGTACATTTTTCACTATTGCTTCAACAGCCTGGCCAGCTGCAATACGAGTATCCCAATTCGTACTTCTTAAATACACTAATACCTTTAAGGAGAGATTAATGGGTAAATAAGTATTTGCTTAAAATGTACTTCCATAAAATCCACCAGCTGTTATGCTCTATTAAAATACACTTTTAACAGTATGGATTAAGACAACATTTAAAACAACAAAAACAAAGGATAAGAAAACAAACCAAGAAATGCCAGCAGCCTTCTCTATATTACTCACTGCCTGGCAGAACTGCCAAAGCCAGACATTAAGAATTTAAGAGATACTTAGTCCCATCGGTCAAACTCGGGCTTGATTTCCTCTTGGTAGTGAACAAGGCTTGAGATTTTTTGGTTTCTTTGTTTTGTTGTTTTCCAAAAGGAAGCGTTCAAAAAAGACAAACAGACCTTAAAACTTTGAAGTCATTTAACTCAAGAAGAGAGGCAACATGGGTCACTTGAAGCAACATATGCTCTTCTAAACTAATTTATCACTACGTCACAAGTCTGGGAAAACTATTTCTTTCTCTGAAAGTAGTTTGGTATTTATGGTTACTTGGCCACTCTGACACCATCAACTGTGGTGAGAGCACCTGTTCAGTAAGAACAGAACTGAGGCCACTAAGCTTTATCCAGTTGTCAAATACAGACCAGTTTCAGTGGTTTTACTAGACTTGGGCAGATTGAAGTCTCAAACTAATGGAAATCTCTTTTCACTTTCCAGTCCTTTTAAAGACATACAGCCTCCTATATTTTTAATGCTTTATCACATAAGTGATAATCTTTAAAGGCAAGAGCAGAAATCTTTATAAGGCAGAAAAGCTTTCCTTTAGAGAGGAATATGTGAACTTACAGCAAACACTGAACGTCAATACAGAATGCGAGGTGAACCCTCACTTTGTAACCATTTCAGAAGCTGGCAAAACAGCAGGTGTAACAGAAGCAGTCCCCTAGTTTTCCACAGTCTCCTACTTTTGGCAAACAAGACTACCATGCTTTTTTTCCTTCCCACAGAACCCACACCCCTTTAAACTAGTTTTATTCTCATCATTTAAAACAGGAGGAGAAAAAAAAATGCTTACTTTAGATAAGAGATTATTCAGTTCATGAGGATGCAGTTTCACTACTTCCCCAAGTTGCTGTGCAGCTGCTTTTCTTGTTACTGGTGTTGTACCGGTGTCCAGTAAAATAAAGAGACGATCAAGCCTAAATATAATTGACAAAAACCGAAAATGTTATGTTATTCATAGTTCAGTTGCCCATTTCTATTAATATTTTCCAGTTCATATAACTGAAACAGAAGAAATATTTGCCTCAAGACTGTCAGTTGGCAGGGTGAATAATGTACCACTTTTCCAATAGTAAGGATAGTTTTTCCAAAAGCACATTTAATTTGGTAAGCAAAAAAATATTAACAGAGGTGTTAGGTTAAAAACATCTGCAATTACAAGAAAAAAAACCCTGCTCCGTCTTTATTCTGTGGTAAAATTTTCAGTCTTGAAACATTAATGCTGTTATGTTGTAAGTGATCAACATCAAATTCTGACTGACAGAAAAAGCCAAGGGCTCAATCGCTCCTATTATGTATTACCATTTCTTTCGGCAACATAACCTGTGATCTGTAATATCAAACTCTGCTTTTCCAGGATAGCACATTTTTACTTTTCACATATTTTCTCCCTAACTACCTGAAATATACAAACCCAAGCCTCTTGTTGTATCTACAGCTTTGAAATAATTTGATGCTTTTGCCCTTTCCATGAAACACTGAAAAGACATCTACTGGTTAAATCCCCCATACCTCTGTGAAAGATCTCAACCATCTATTCTTGGAATTCTTCCCTAATTTCTTGTTTAGTTACTGAATCAGAAATAAAAGTCTCTGTCCTGACATAATTATCATGCAAAAAAAACTACCTAGATATTCAAATCTATGAATGAAGTTACAAATGTTCATTATTCCCTTCTCTACCACTGGGTCAGTTAGAGATCTCTAAGGAGTCATGAGTTTATCATTAGTTATTGGGCAGTATGAGGTTATTACCCCGTACTGAATCTAGAATCTGTCCACAGAGTGCAATCAGAATTGCTCATTTCAGCCTTTATCATAAATACTCCTCCAAATATTGCAACAATATGAAATTGGACTTTACACAGCAAAGAAGCTCAGCTAGACCAGTCTAGTCCCAAACAAAAATCTACCCCAAACAACCCTACTTCATAAAAACACACCCTAGGTTTGAGCACACAGAGGAAAGGAAAAATGCCTTGTTTGTTGGTTCCTACTAATTACATTTTACCAAAATTGCCTTTAACATTAGTTCAAATAATTTAAAAAGAAAAATAAACCCACTCTTTCCAACATCACTACATTTTATATTTTCTTTGACATGCTTAAACTGCATTTAAATCCAAGTTTACAGCATCTCACAACACACTAGAAATAGCAGTGCTACTGGGCCAAGGCAGAAACAGCACAGAAATACAGTTCCAAGACCCAAATACTCTCACAACTAGATATATTAGATTAAATATTCATTAGATTAAAAAAAAATCTAGCTCAAAAGCATTTCAAGTAGTTTTTATTTTCTAGACACTTCTGATATTTGTCACTTAGAAGTAATTATCTTCCTGCTACTAAAACAGATGAGCTCATTTCAATTTCTGTAGATAAAACTACAGTTTCAATTGCTATGATTTACTAGTTAGTAAATTATTTCAAAGTCACATAAAAATTAAACCCCAAATATATCTAACCCAGCAGTTTTGTGCGATTAGACAGTCCAGGAGGAAAGAGTTTTACAGATCCCACTCTTCCAAATTACTGACAGTGGACTAGTCAGGAGAAACATACTGGGTACCTACTTATTCACCAGCAGTTTTTCTTTAGTACTTCTGACAGTAATAACCCAAGCTGATTTGCAGCAGTTAGCATTTTTGCGTACAAAATATGGTAGCTTTCAGAGGCACCACTACTTACTCTAACTTGCTTGTTTTCACCTCTTTCATTCTTCCTCTCCCCGTGAAACTTCAGTGTTCCATACTCAAGTCTGCCATTTAGCACCACCCAGCCCTTTAACTAACAAATTATCTTTTTTCATCTTGAAGTCAAGCAGAATGTGCAACTTTGACCACTTCCTCACCTAAAACTCTTCATGTGTCAAAACAGGAGGAAACCATTCTATTGGCCGACCCTCAAAAACTCAAATTCCAAACTTAGTTACAACACTACATCTTCACTCCTAAAACCCACAACTTTTTGAAGCTGTGTTATCTATCTACAAGACAGTTTGCTGGTTTTTGTTTCTTTAACCTGCAGTATGCTTGGTTTGCAATTTTTGATTTTAAATTGTAGTATGCTTAACTTACACACAAATGCAAATGAAACAAAAAAATTTCAGTTATCTGACAAATATATTCACATATAGGGAGGTTTCAGCATCCAACCCCAGCAAAAGAAATGGAAGGAGAATTAGCAAATACAGCTAACAATAACTGTTACTCCTCATCATGCTAATCATTCTTTCCTTCCCTCCCTCAGAATTCCCTGATGCAGAATTCCCAAACTGTTAATATTTTGGAGCTATTAAGACTTTTAAAGTAAGTGTTGGCATTGCTGCAGCAGAGTGTGACAGAGCCTGAATTCTGCTTGAGTTGGAAGGGTAGCACTGAGAAAGTTGCCACTGATCAGCAGTTGATAGCTTTGTCTTTAAATTTTAAAGTTTTCATTCTCAGTTTCATTAAAAAAAAAAAAAAACACTAAAAATTCTAAACAAATTAGTTTTGAGTACCTGCAGTTTGGAAAGAAGTTTAAAGCCTGACAAGGTTTTCATTCTCAGAACAAACTAACAGTCTCTAAACAAGTTATTAAAGCCAAAGAGAACTAAGTTTTCTAATGGCCTGTGGTTCTCTGTCTCTCGTGCTGGACAGTACCATAAGCAGGGCACCATGTGCCTCACATCATTCACAAATTAACACAGAAGTATGAAGCAGTGTGGTAGAGTGACATACTCAACAATGCAGATAAATTTAATTATTTTATGGACTATTTCAATGCAGTCTTTCAGAAAAATTGTTCTAAGCCTATAGAATACAGAAGCAAACAACAGAAATACAGAGATTACAGGGAAGAAAAATATTAAAAAGATTGATTTATGAATTATCAAAAATCTAAACACCAACAAATGCTAAAAATTAACTGTATCTCTAGAACTACCTCCACCTGGACTTTAACTGCTGTGACCAGAACTTAAAAATACAGTCCTTCACTTTTAATTCAGAAGCAATGGTTTAAATAACCCTTCTGTCATCTTCCAATCCCACATCAACTACATCTCATCAAAAGGACAGCAACCATACAGGACTTCAATTCGAACTCATACATTATGAGCTCATTACAAAGCACTACCTTGTTCAAAGAGGTAAATAAATCCTTCCTCTCACTTCAGAACTTTGAGATTTTTCTGGTCCCTGCTGAAGTGTATCAGCAAGACACAACTGGAAGCAGCAATTCAAAGTTCTTCTGATCAGCATTACACTTAAGTATTTTTTTCTTCTAAAAAACACCTCATGAGCTTTTACACTGACAGTTCATTAGAAATGTTTGACACAAAGACATCAATGCAGTTGCTTAAGAACAAGCATCCAGGAGCATTTGAGACACTTCACTTACAGAAGAGCCACCACAACTAAGTTGGGGGCACTCTTCAGGTACCACGGTGATTCCATCTTCAAGTCACCAGCTTCACATATTCAGCATTAAAGCAAGTTAGATATGACCCAAATCCAGGCACAGTAGTCAAGTGCTGCAACAAATGACCCGTTCTATTCTTCATGCTAATCTGCAGTCCTTTGCTGCCTAAAGGTACCACCTCCAACAGAGGGTTGGTCTCCACCTGAAGGGACAGTTGTTATATTATTTAAAGTAAACCTTATATTATTTAAAGTAAACCTTATGTCACTACTGTGGAAACCAGAAGATGTAGATTTAGAAGCCCTTCAGCTACAGAGACATTAGAAAGCTAGTAGCTGGATAATTAATGATGAGGTCAAGATACAGATGTTATGAACAGTTACCTTCAAAATGTTTGCAAAGATGACATGTGCAGGTGAATTGTATAAAGATCCCAAAAATTCCAAATTGCTGCTTTCAATGAGTTGAGGCTTACAAGGGCAATAAACTGATCACTGCTGCCAGTGATCTGTTTGGACTTTACATCTGTGTGCACCAGCATGTTCAACTGTCTAGAGAGTAATCTCTGATAGTAAAGGCCACCTGGTACAGAACATGGTGTAACTTCCCTAGCACATCCTCCAACACATTAAAATTGTGTGACAGTACAAAAAATATCTTCAGTGGTGTCGTGCCTGGAACACTCTAATGTCAAGCCCTGCCTAGAGCTCTTTGAAAAACTGCTAGCTAGCACCCATCAGAAGGCAAGGGATTACCCTTAGGAGTTTGCAGTCAAAACTGTACTTCAACAGCCAGAAGCTTCCTCACAGGCACTATTTCTTAGCACAAAAATAGAAAACATCCTTGCATTAAAACTTAGACTTTGTCAAGAGCTGATGCTCACTGTGAAATTCCACCTTAGCTCTAATGGAGATGCCTGAGCTTTTCTTGTTGACCTGTCAGTCCTTTGCTGCCACTTCACCATTTGGTCAAAGTCACAGCTCTAAAAGCTCAGGCTCCTGCTAAGGCACACATGAACTGCTACATCAACTTTCAAATATACAATCAGCCAGCAAGAGAAAAAACACTGAACAGAATTCAGAACAAAAACCAGAAGTGTGATGGTACACAAAGAAAGGACTGTGATTTTACTTCTCACAGGTGAGTAAGTTATAGCTGTGAAGGCAGGACTGTGAACAACAGAGAAACCTTGTTTCATATACAGCAGTTGAAGGAACACCTGGAATGAAACAAGAGCTCCACAACCACACCAGGTCACAGATAAGCATATGGAAGCCAACCAAATACTAAAATCAGTATAGTTAATTCCATATAGACTGTATATTCCATCTTTGATCTACAGCATTAGGCTGAATGAGTTTTACTTGTAAACTGTTACGTATGTATCTACAACTAACAAAGTGCCCCAAAATATATCGCCAATTACATTATAAAAACTGTGAGAAAGAATAGGAAGCTGAAACAGCTGTCAAGACATACTAATACAAGTGTATTGGTAAGTTCCAAAAGTGAGTGCCTTGGTGAGAAATAAAGTTCCATCTACTGGAGCAGGTTGGCATTCTTAGCAGTGTGCAGTCCTGACTTTCAACTTTCACTTTAGTCCATTAGAAAAGAGTGAGAAACTTCAGAGCTCTATCCTATTTGGGAGCACTGCACATGCTACTTCTGCTTCCCGCTCTTCCCATGACTGTCAGCACTCCCTCCCACAAACAGCAACACAGAAGGCAGTGGACTGTTACGGTCTTCAAGTTAATCTCCACCATCAAGAGAGGAGTTACACTATTTTTCCCCTCTTTGGCCTCTAAACTATTGTAACCACATTGGTTATAAAATATCTGTCTATCTGATCCTTTAGGCATAGGCCTTTAAGAAGCAGCGAACACACACTCGCTCATTTTAACTCTTGTTTTTCATGCAAAGCAGCCATGAAGTAATAGTTTCCAAAGAAGCCAAAAGTTGAATTCTTTCTAACAAAGAAACATTTCCAAAAGATACACAGGGCACATAAAGAGTTTTGAAGCAGTATTTAACTTGAAATGTTACAGAAGTAACGATGCCAGCCAGTGCAGCCCTTTGTTCTTGTGAAGTCACAGCCCTACACTTCAAAAGCTGAGGGCAATACACGAGGCCTGCTTAGTTTCCAGGAGCTTTAGTCTCACAGCTTTCTGACATTACTATTTATTTAAAAACAAAAACTGGGTTCCTAGTCTACACATTATCATTTATACACAAATTCACATAAATGAAAACACTGAAATCTCTAGAAAACAGTGTTAAATTTACACAGACCAAATCAAGAAAGGGTTGCAAGAGCAGCAAGTTATGGTCTCCCATACTTCTCTAAGGAAGTGTCTTAAACATAACCTGAAGAGGTTGTCGTTAAGGCATTTCAATATGAACTTAAAGGATAGACCTATTAAAACCAAATTGTTTACTCTTAACATAACCTTACCAGCTTTCTAATTTTGTCACATTTTAAAAGTATATTTTGGTTCGCTTTCATACAAAGGCACTCAAAAATAGGAGAAAGCCAATAACAGCCTTGGAGTTGAAATAACACATGAGTGCCTTTGAACACATGAAAGAAACTGGAAAAAAAAAAGTTTTATTAGATATTGGAAGGGACTATCACCACTTTATTATCTACTGAAACTCTTTCATCCTGAGTAATCTATGAGAGCTGTCATTTTCTTGGCAGTATTATTTTTTCACCTGAAGTATTTTAAAAGATCACTAGTGAGCCACTACAATTGTTCATTTGGATCATAGACTTTGTAGGAATGAAGCTGAAGCAAAACTTTTCACTTCCTTTTTTTCCTTATCTGCCCCACTTCTAAGAATTTTGGGGTTTTTTATTACTTATGCAAACATTAACATGAATTCATCTAAACTTCTAAGACTGGAGACAGAAGCTAAAGCTTACCAAATCAGCTGGCACATTCACAGAAGGAACATCAACCTCCCTACCCACCTATCTCTCTTCCTGAAGGATGGCATTCATTAATCTTTTCAGCATAAAATTACCAAAAAGATTTGGTAAATTACCAAACAGATGAACACATACAATGCAATTATTCTGCAACATCATCTGGCATGAGGTATTTACTGTTCTACTTTTGGGTCTGTCTTCCAGAGTACCATCACAGAAATTTTAAACAGAAGCAGATCTTCAGTCCATTCAACAGCAGCATCTGGTCAAACAAGCATGTATATATAATGCAGAATTAGAAGCTGGACTTTTTTGTCAACAGGTTACAACTAATCACACTATTATTCTTTAATATTACCTTATTAATAGCAAAGCTGCAAATTCTTAATCTAATTTTGCATAATTTCAAAGTATTTCCTATGTTTGTTTAGATCTCCCTAAACAACTAGGGTTTTGAGAAAGGTTTTCAACTGGCCAAAGAGCAGAAACGAAACTGTACTGTGAAAACAACCACTTAATAATTTACTGCTTTGACAATGCAAAACTACCCCGACCCTCCACAACCCCTTATTTTTACAATATGGCTCCAAAACAGAACTAACCCTTAATGAATCAGCTTCTTCCTCATTCTCCAAACTTGCATAGGTAGTCATTCGACAATGAAATATTATGTTGGTCCACCAGAAAAAAAAAACCCAGAACTGTAACTACCTGGAGGAAAAGTGCAGATCTCTACAAGTAAATGGAACTGATATAGAAGCTGGACAGCTGGACCAACTACACTCTTCACAGAAAGATAGTTACATTGCTATATACACCTAAATGCACAGTTATGTGTAGTCTGAAAGGAAAGGACCTTTGAAGTGCAATGTTCTGAAATAAAAGGTGAAGACAAGATATCTTATATATAAAACCAGCATTGACACTGCACCAGTGTTCCTATGGTCCAGCTGCAGAAAGGTTCGTTTGTCACAGCACTCCAAAACGTGAATTCTTTTACATAAGTTACATGTGAAACTGAAACAATTCTATACCAACTCACCGGTATTACAGCACCTTTAATGAAGTTCTATACTTGATGCTCAACTTGTGTAACATTTGGATTTTATAACTGCACTCTGAGGTAAACTATCACACCAACTTCTTCAGTGCTTCACACTGAAGCTCAGAATGAGCCAGATCTAAATCAGAATTTTCCTCTGAGTTCCCAAACAGGTGCCAACTAAATCTTTGCACAGAGCAATGCTGCTTTCCACTAAAGCAACCCTTTGGTAATTGAAAGAGAAACCAGCCCTTACAGCCTCAGTATACAGCTGAAAAGCTCCATCTGATATTCCAGTTAGTCCCCATATCACATGTACATTAGCAAAGTTATTTAAGCAGACTGACCAGATAATGCAATTAAAATACTGCTCTATTTTACATGATTACTTACTTTAATGCACACAGTAGCCTTTGAACAGCAGTCCTTACTACTTCTACATTCTTATGGGCAGACTGAGGCGGGGGAGGAAAAAACCCCAACAAACACATAGCAAATAAAAGTAGACTAAAACAAAGTGATACTTTGTAGAAACTATAATGCCAAAAATTAAACACCTGCTACTAGAAGTCCTAAAAGGTGTATTGTTGCCATAAATTTTGATGAAGAATGGATTTCCATTTTAAGTGTGCACACCTTTACTGCACAGAACTGTAAACTTATTCACACACAGCTTCAGAAACAGAATTTACTTTTGCGACAGCACTTTAGAACTACAGAGATACTACCAACACGTGACTTGGAGCTAATCTATGACAAGCTTAATTTGGATTTATGGTTTCTTTTCAACTATCCTGTTAGGAAGCTTAACACGTCCATTTCACACACCACCAAAAGAAAAAAGAAAAAAAAAAAAAGGCAGGAATTCGTGCTCAGCGTTTTTTATAAACTGCTCTGTGAAGACATACCTCTGTATCTGAAAGCTTTAAACGCTGGCACACCCCAGAGCACATGTGTGAAAGCAGATACTGCCCCACATCTTGAGGCAGAGCCAGAACACACTAATCGCTTTTCTCCATGAAAGTCTGTTTCATTTCGGTCACTTTACAACTAAGGGCTCTGCAAGGCAAAAATGGTTTCTTGCCAGTTTTTGAGACTCAGTATCCTAGTCTCCTATTCCCCAGTAGTTTCACCACCCTGGCAAGGGCTGGCCAAAAAACCGAAGGTGTCGAATTCAGGAGGAAGCCTGGGACGGCACAGGCAGCGCCCCTGCGGCCCGACGAAGGGAGGGGGGCACGGGAGTCCCCCTCAGGCCAGGCAGTGAACACTGGGGCGGGCTCGCAGCCCCCCCCCGGCCTCGGCGGGGCGGCCCCGCGAGGCCCCCGCGGGCTGCCGAGGCGAAGGGCGGCGGGGAGCGGGCCCCGAGCCCCGGCCC
>VWZG01002651.1:1003726-1027351 GCA_013396735.1 Grallaria varia
CCTGATTGGCAAGGGCGCCCGGGCGCAGCCAATGGCGGGGGCGCTTCTAAGGGCGAAGAGGGCGGGAACGCGCGGCGCCCGCACTGAGCAGGACCGGCCATGGAGCCCGCCGGGCCGGCTGGGGGGGCGCCAGAGCCGGCGGGCCGTGCCATCTGCGCGGGGGACGGGGGAGGCCCATAGCAGAGTGCCCCAGTGCCCCACCCGGAGTGGAGAACGAAGGCACCGAGACGCGAAGTACACGCGGTGCCTTCCCGGTGCACCGCGTGGTGGCATTTCTGCCCCGCCAGCACGGCGAGGCGGGGGGCGGGCGCCGGGCACTGGGGGAGCTCGCGGAGCACCCCCTCTCGCGGAGGTCCGCCGCCCCTCGGCCATGCCCGGTGCAGCGGCGCGAAGGCTCGGCCCGGCGGACTACAACTCCCGGCGTGCCCCGGGCCGGGCCGGGCCGGGCGGGGCGCTGCCCCCGCGGGCAGGGGCTGGTTAAGGCAGGGGCTGTAACACACGATAACGCGTCAGGGTTTGTTAAGCAACATCGAGGGCCTCGGCCTGGCCTCGTTCCTCTCCGCGCCCTGTCGTGTCCGTGCCGGCAGCGCTGCCGGGCCCTCCTGGGATCCCACCCGGCGGTGCCCCTGAGCTCCGGGGAATACGGGGCTTGCCAAGTGCGTGCTATCGGCGTCCATCAGAGCCAGATTAAGAAATTAGCCCTCGATTAATCAGTTGAATTAATGGTCCCAGACAGGGACACAAAGTTAGCTGACGTATGTAGGCTTTCATGTGATAAGTTGGTAACACAGTAATGGGTTTTTCTTTCCTGTGAGTGATGGCATAAACTTGAATAAATAAACGTGAATTTCCATAATGCTGTATGATAACGTTTTCCTCTGAAGCCCTTAGGGGTGTGTATGTCATGCCCGACCCTTCCATAGGGATTTCTGCACATACCGCAAGGCTGGAGCACATCCTGGGTGGTCTCCTTTTCCCCGGTGTGATGAACTTGTGTGTGGTTGGCTCGTTCCTTCCCTGCTAATTCCAGGCAGACGTACTAATGGCACCTGCGGGATCACTGTCATTCTGTATGTGACAGTTCTAGGGACGAGGCACTGGTACAGTGTCACTCCGATCCATCCCTGTCCGTGCGGGCCCACCCTGTCCGTCGGTGCTCCGCAGAGTCTGCCTCAGCACCGCTGTCCTGCCTTCCCCTCTTCTCCTGCCTTCCCTGGGTTCCAAACTCAGCAATGTGGGCCAGCCTGAGGCCCCTGCAGCACACGGCGTGGCCAGGGCAAACCACAGACCCGTTTTTCAGTGGCGGGGTGGGTTTTGTCACCGCCTGTTCCCTGCGCTGGCTCTGAGGCGGGGGCTGCCTTCACACAGCCCAACACGCACACGTGTGCAGAACACGCACGAGAAGGGCAGCAGGATCAGCTGGAGGCCCGGAGTGCTCCACAAACCGGGCACACCTTCCTCCCTGCCATCCCACGCCCTGGTGGTGCAGGTGCCCCCTGGCCACGACCCCGGGCTCACGGCTGTGCTGTCCCTTGCGTGTGCGTGATTCCACATGGTGGGTGCCTCCTGTTCATAGAATCATAGAATTGACTGGGTTGGAAAAGACCTCAGAGATCATCAAGTCCAACCCTTGGTCCAACTCCAGTCAGTTTATTAGATCATGGCACTCAGTGCCACGTCCAATCCCAGTTTAAAGACCTCCAGGGATGGTGAATCTACCACCTCTCTGGGCAGGCCATTCCAATGCCTGATTACTCTCTCTGTAAAGAAGTTTTTTCTAATATCTAACTTAAATTGCCCCTGGCAGAGCTTAAGCCCGTGCCCTCCTGTCCTATTGCTGACTGCCTGAGAAAAGAGACCAACCCCATGTGATGGGGAGAAGGGCAGGGAACTGGGCTGGGGAGCAGCAAGGAGCAGGCTGAGGGTGGAGATAGCTCTCTGCCATGTCCAGTGCTGCAGCCATGGATGTATAGCAAACATCCCTGACAGTATTTCCGTGTTTGCTTAGCCAGGTATCAGCAGCCACCCTATCCTGCTGTGGGCATTCTTGAAATGATCCTCAGGGGCTGTTTCCAATTTCAACGTCCTGTTTCTTCTTAGGTTCCTTATGAACATTTCCTGCATTGTTTTAATAGCAGTCAAGGCAGAGGGCACATGAAACATGCAATAAAATTTGTTTTGAACAGGTCCATAGAGGTTGTCCTACCGGATAAAAATAATGGCAGGGAAAATAATGGTGGTAGATCTTAGGCACTGTGTACTTGCAGAAATTATTATAAACTGCAGTTCCAGTGAAACAATCTGCAAAAGACAGAAAGAATGACCTGCTATTTACATAATAGTAGGCATTCTGGACCAAAACACAATTCATTCAAGTTTCACACCATATATTTTTGTATTTTGATGTGGCATCTACGTAAAACATGTTGTTCCTTAACTATTCAACTCTACGTTCTGCTCAGTCTTTTTCCCACACTCTTTGAAAACCAGTTCTTCTTTGTCCATGCATCTACTCACCTGCTCTGTAAGTCATACCAATTCTTTTTGCATATTTGTTTTTTGACCGACTTTGCAAGAAAATTTTCTTCCTTCTTCTTCTTCTGTTAATCTCTTGAGTGCCAGTACACTCTCTCAAACCTGTTCCTAAATGAGATAAAGCTGAGTAATATCAGTTGGGATGTTGTGATCAGTACTTCCTGCCTTCACCTCAGTTGTTTTAGTTTGTTTTCCTCCTGGTGCCAGCTGTGTTCACCTGTGAACTGTCGTTGCTCAGTTTGCGGATTCACAGCGGCACAGCCCAGGGAGAACATGGTGCAGTCCCCACGTGCTACAGCTGTGCAAATAGCAGATGACAGAGGCACAGCTTTTCAGGTGGAATCCCTCCTGATGAGACCTGACATAACGTAATCTTCTACATGTTCAGTCTTCTAATTTGATTTTTCCAGTTAGTTTTTTGTGTTCTGAAGGTTTGTAGATTTGTGTTGCTGAGGATCACACACAGAGGATCTCTGTGGGGGTAGGTATAACATTTAATGCCTTCTAGTCTGGTAAAGATTATTTTCGTAATAGTTTGCACATACTTTAGTGGCTATCTTATTTGATTTCTAAATTCCCTTGGAAGTCTTGTCTGAAGACAAGCTAGTGTTAGAAGCTTGTCCCTGTTTAGCAGTTCGATCAGACATCTCTGCTGGTGTCTTAATCACTATCATTATTTTTATAATCTGGGTAAAAATTTCTCTGAGATTCTTTTATATATTATGATTTTATGCAGGTAAATTTTGCAGGTTTCTGCAACACGTATTTCTTAATGATGCTTTTTGTTCTAAGGTCTGCAAACTAACCAGTTATCTTGTAGACTATTTCTAACATATTTTAAAATTCTAATTTATTTTAACTGTTTCTTCTGCAAGTATTATTTAATCTTCCTTCTTTTTATTTGACATTTTATCTCTGTGGGTTAGGCCCCTCTTTTACTGGTGTCACTAAAATCAGATTTCTGATTGGTGAAGGATTTTTTTTCTTGAATAATCTCTTGTTTCTTGCTAAGTAATACTTTTTATTGCTATTCAGCTTAATTTTTATTTAAAGTGCATTTATTTTTTTATCATCTAAGCTTCCCCAGTTTCCATGCCAACTGTTATGCTTTTAATGGTCTTATTTTTACTCCAAGGAGACTTTTTAATAGCTGCATAACCTTCTTGAAAGCCTCTGAAAATATGGCAACTTGTACATGGCCTTCCTTTTGAGTTCTTCATGGTAAGGGAGGGTGGCTGGAGGCTGGATGCTGACTGGTAGCTCTCATCATCCGAAAAGCACCTCAGAGATACCAATGAAATGCTGGATTCTGAAAGCCAAATCAGGGCAAAGGCACTGCCACCCACAACACGGATCAGCAATGTTTGTGAAAAAGATGTGATGGGCTCCCATTTCTCAACATCAAACAGGACTGTAATAACAATCAGTTACTGAAAATCACCAACATCTAAGAGGTTCCAAATGTCACCATGACTGTATAATTATCTCATTAGATTTCATTACCTCTGATCATATTTAACATTGTAAATTTGGGACAATTTTCCTGAATGAGAGGCTCCTGATGTGACAAGTAGAGAGAGAAAACTTGTGATTGACTTTTGTGATTTTCTGTTCCCAGGGATTTTATCTCACAAGATGGCATGGACTTGTTCAGAAGTGTTGCTTCCTGCCCATCTCCATTTTAAACAGATATTCTGTACAACTGATCAACCTTGTTGTACAGGCTTGTACAACCACTTCCTTTTGTTAGCCATGGTTTGTAATGTCTTCAGCATTTCATTCCATGATCCCAAACGTCTTATTTTCTAACTCAGCTATACTTTCCACCCTATCTTACAACAGATGAAGGCTTAAATTACTGATACTCTGTCAATACCCTTTATGTATAAAAACTGTAAGTTTCTTAGTTTTGTCTAGCCGTTATCCAGGCTCCTAATTTAAATAAATATTTTATAGTTTGGGTAGCATTGTTCCTGTGGCGTGTTTTTTAGGAAATGGTATTATCTATCTACTTGTTACAGTTGTTCTTTTTTCCAAACAAACGTTTATGTTTACACTTAAATCCTCCCTCTTTTGACCTCTCTCTGCATGATGTTATTAGAAACTACACCACTCTCTATGTCAAGAAAGTTACTAAAGTAAATGGACTGAATCCGTCTTATAAACTCTGAAGTATTCAGAGATTAACAACAGTAACTCACACGGGCAATTTCATCTTTATACCTGCTCTCTCACTAACATTTAGGAGAGCAGAGATCTTCATTTTTATACAGAAATCTAGGTATATATGGTAATAATGCCTATAGACATACATTTATATGTAGATATACATACTTATGTAAAATTGAATTTAGTATTTCATATCCAGAAAGGAGACTGAAGGGGAGAAAACTCCTGTTAAGTATCTACATCGGCTTTTTTGAATTAAGGTAACAGGCAAAAATGAACCACTGTTAGAGACAAAGAGAAATGGAATTAATGAGGTCAAACTCTTCCTATAAATCTTGTAAAGATTTGTAGAAATATGCAACATGAAAGCCAGAGAGAAACAAGTTTAGTTTTCCTATTATCTAAGCTTGTGTGGCCTTAAGTTTTTTTCCTTTATTTAATTTCAGTAGTCTGATTGTTCTTGTTTTTTTTTTCACGAGCTATTGCAAGAGGGACATTAGCCTGTGTGGTTAAAAAAAAAAAAGTGCATATAATTCCAGTGTGCACAAACTGAATACAAAGAGCATAAATAGAAAAGCACCTCTGTCATCAGGGACATAAAGATTCAGAAACACACTATAATGCTGAATAAACAAGGCCAGAGGTTTCACATCTAGTCCAGCTCTTTCCAAAAGCTGTTGCTTTTCAAAGATAGAAAAGAAAGCTAATCTGTGGCCATCATCACAAGTTCTGCTGCAGTTAATGAGTTTAAATTAGGTTTAAAAACAAGTCTGGTGGCCATATCCTTTGCTCTCTATTTTATTATAACTACATTTAAATTATAGAAAACAATGAATGTTTTTCCTTTATTTTAATTTGTAAACACTGATTCTCAGAATAACTTTAGGCCTATTTTTGGCATGTAACATGAAAATCAGAATTTACCATTCACTATATACCAGAACTGCTATTAAATAGCTACAATGTGATGTGTTGGTGCCATTTTTCATTTGGGGCGTGCAGACAAAGATCAGTCAGCTCTAGCATTTGCATATACCAAAGTTTATACTCTCTTTCTTCTGTTTACTTCATGCATCTTAAAGATGAACTGAGAAGTGATTAACATATATTAATAATGCCTTGTACTCTCTTACATTCTCCTTAAAGGGTTAATTTTTCTGTATAGACTTGTTTCATAGTATAACTGAAAGCAAAAACTTCTCTCTGTTTATGTTAAAAGAAGTCCTTTGAAGAACTACATGGGGAACATCCTCATCTGTGTCAACTTTATCAAGTTTATCTGTGTTGGGGGCTCTTTCATGTTTCTTTGTGGAACATTTAGTCCTGAGTGTTCCTCATAAAGGAATAAAGTGTCTCCTGCTTTCAGTATGGCTCTGTATTGGCTTGCTTGTTGTACTTATAGAGGCAGTTACTTGGGATGTTTGTTACATTTTAATTTATAACTGTAAGTTTTGTGTGATAGGTACCGTAATAGCAACATTATAGTGTGTTTTGATGCTGTCCTGAAAGTGTGAGATAAGACAGGTATGTACCTGTAATAAGCAAATTGAATTTTATTCTTGGATTCCTCATATGATGGGATTCTTGATACCCAGTAAAAACTGAGCTTGTTTTCAATGTGTGAAACAGGTTTATGGAGTAGTTTCTGGCCCCACAGTTTCTTACTTGTTTGTCTGAAATTCTCGTTGGATTATACAGGGAATATCTTCAGGATATTATACTACACATAGACTAGATTTAAAGCTTAGAGAGAAGCCTTAATTAGTTTTAAGCTCCCACATGACTTTATTGAAGGATTAGAGGTCTGAGTGCTCCTGTATTTTTTTGATAACTGTTATTTACATCAGCATGGTGCTCACACAGAGCCACAGGCATAGCTTAGAAGACCCAGATAAGAAGTAGCCAAGAATTCTTCCAGCATGTGCCCTCTTTTTATACCCAGTAATCTTTCACTAGCTTTTTACATGCACACCTTTCGCACATTTCTTCCCTCATGCTGATAACCCTCTCTTCCTGACGTTTGAATTTTCATTTTCCCTTCTCCTCCATTTTTCTTTTTTTAAAATACTTCTTTTCCTGTTCTCACATTGTCTTCTTATCTCAGGGGGACAATGCACCAAGTTGCCTCCTCACCTGGTTCCTTTTTAGTCATTAGTTTTTTTCTGGCTCCCCACAAGAAGAAGAAAAGGATCTGCACGATTGGTAATTGCTGTCCACTGGAACCAGTAAAGCACAGTCTGCTGGCAACTGGAGTAAGTAAGAGTCAGCCTCAAGAGGAAACAACCTCCAGTGGTTGGTAACAGCATGGAAGCTACTGCTTTTAGTTTGCACATTCTGACTAAACTGCCCCTTACAGTGGCCAGGGATTCATGTCCCCTTGCTAAATCCCAGGTGGAGGACACATTCTTTCTTTCCAGAGCAGATTCTAAGCCACAAAAATCTTTGGCTGTCTGTATTTCTGGATGCTTCACATAAGACACCTCACCTCAGTAAGAACTGATCTTCAGAAGCTGTTGCTCAGGTCATTAAACTGCTGGTCCTGGCACACAGATTGTCTGTAGTGCATCCCAAATTTGAAGCGTTAACACATCACTGATCATTTTTGCACATGAAAAAAAGGCCTGCAGCTTGCTAGCAGTTACTTTCCAGGTGAATAAACAGGGAGGGATCCTAATTGTACTTGTGGTTCCTTGTAGGTCATTTATCTTTTGCCCCAGCTGAGAGAAAAACCCTCCTAGCCCTTTTTTTAGATAGCTGTTTTTTCTCCATACAGAAAACTAAATTAGCTGTATAGACAGTGCCGATTTCTACATATAAATTTAGTCGTACCCTTGTGTTCTGGTCTTCTGTTGGAGCTGATGTCTTTTTCCCAAGCCATTCTTGGGATTCAGCCTCCTGTGCAATGCTAATCTGAACTTTTTGTTTTCCAGGACCACCTGAACATTCCCTAACTTAGCTCATACCTCAGGGACAATGGCCCCAAGGCTTCACTATCTGATAAAAATCTGGCCTCCAATGAAAATATGACTTCAGGACAGCAACAGAAAAAAGAAGTTCTCTGAGAGTTCAGTAGTTAAATATAATAGAATTTTACAACTCCTTTAAATAATTTCATGCTAAATCTGGATTTTCTGTATTCTTATGTTTTGCTTCATGATTTCACACTCGGGGCAGTGGGAAACCCACACTGTCCATTCAAGTCTGGCTTTTTATTGCTCTGTGATACAACAGGTATTTCTAGGTTTGCTGAGAACATACATGAAAAAGACCAACAAGATTTTATGACCTTTTTGTAGAACTGTGAAATAAATAAAAGTGTTGTGGGTTTTTTATGACTGGCACTGTAACACAATATTCAGCTATAAAACAAGAAACATTTTATTCAATTTCCCTCTCCACCATGAGGATTCAATTAGCAGTTAAATACTACAGATGTGAATAAACAGTGATGAATCAGCTGTGGAATTTGAGATAAATGTCAGTTGAAGTTTGTAATGTATTATGTGGGCTTAGCTCTGCCTAATTCCATTAGGAACAATAGGGTGTAAAGCCTTATTTGATATTCTAAATAAAAAATAAACCAGAGCAAACAAACAAAACTATGTTTATTTTCATATAGCCATCCCAAAAACCATTTGTGGAAACATGTCTATTAATGTTCTTTGAAACGAGAAATCCAACATAGGCACAAAAGTGGCAACTATTTTGTCAGGAAACAGGAATAATATCATCAGATTGCTGGCATCTGAGCTCTCAAAAGGGTCCTGACAGGGGCTGGTAACAGCCACTGCTGCTCCTAACTCCTTATGCCACACTTCTTGCACTGAACTTTCCAGTGCATCAGCTTTTCACCTCTCCAGTGTCACATAACAAAGAATTGACTGTAGGGGCACTTCAATCCTAAATAGCAAACCCCAAAACAAAAATGTGAAGGGCAAATATTTGCTGCTCTTATTCACTTTATGAATACTGCATACAAAAAACCTTCCCAAATGCTTGTAGTATCAGTCTGTAATTCTTAGGGCCCTTCTGAAGAATACCAGGAAGGGTGGGGGTTTTTCTTGATTTTTTTAAAGGATCTAGCAATATAGTAGCCCATGTTGCACATCTTCCTTGCCTCCAAATAAAGAAGCCTAGATAAAGATTCTCATCTCACCTCTCATTAAAAAAAAAATAAATAAGTGAAGAAACAAATGCCTGTTCTAAACATTTCGTGCTCAGTTCCACAACAAGTTTATATAGACAGAGCTTCATTCCTGAGACCACAGGAATGGAGCTCACCATCAGAGATTTAATAGGAAATACAATTGACTAGCTGCTGTGAAAATGAGAAAACTATTTACTTTGTACAATGAACAAAGCCAAAGTTGTTCTACCAGTTGCACAGGCAATGAAGCATTTGCAGTTTGAATTTATATCCACAGAATTCTTTGACTCGGGGAACTTTTTGCATGTTTTACAAAACAACAGAAGTTGCAAGATGCTCCCCACGTCTCAAATCTAGTTCTTATTTGGTTAGTTTTGCTGCTTTTGAGGCAGTCTCAATTGCATGACTTAACTATCTTGCATTCATTTTCATTATCTTAATACAGTGGTCTACCTTTATCCTCATTGTGATGCCTTTTAAAATATTAATTTATTAAAATGTAACAGTAATGAAAAATGAGTTTTTTAATTTACCTAAGTATTACAGTAATACTGTTTTTCATCCTACGAACTGATTTATCCACAGCTGTTGGTGCTACTGTGCAGCTGCTGGCTTGAATTTAGTTGCTGCTTGCTGCACAACCTTCGTGAGACCCACTGAAGGGGCAGGTCATAGGAGACTGTTCAACAGGTGACAGTTAAAAGGAGCTCACCTGAAGAAGCTATTCTTCTGTTCTGATTACATTGCTCTGCTGTGCTGTGAGAAGAAACCAGGAAAAATACAGAACTGGAGAGTAAGACAGGTATGACTGACAAAGAAGGAGGTGTAAGTATACAGGCACCTGTGGCCTGGGCCAGGTAAGCTGATGACACAAATCATTTGGATTTGTTGCTGAGAAATTGGTGACATTTACCTGCAGTGGGCTATTCTGAAACATAGATACCCTATGGGATCAGGAAAAAATACACAATATGGATGGGATACTCAGCTTACTGAAAAGTGAGTTTGACATTTAGAGTATTCAAACTCCATTTGCTTACATGTTCTTAGAAATCTGGGAAAAATTCTGCTATGAAAAAGAGTTCCAACTAGGTTGGTTCAGTTGATAGTACAGAGAGTATGCCATTAAATTGCAATGCTGCAGCGACCATTAGCAATAATCCAAACTGCTCTTTTCAAATTAAAGGATGAACCGAACATAACTTTGCTTTGTTCATTTCTTAATACTTTTACCATAATTTCAATGCTAACCTACCTGATAATGCAGTGTTTTAGTATGATTTTTGCACCTGGAAATCACGTATATTTTGAAGAACTGCAAAACAAAAGACAACCACAATCACTGAGAAAGTTGTTTGTTTTAAGGTACAGGATTCCAATTTCCCTAAAAGGAAGGACTACTTTAATTCCATCTGTACCGAGACCTTGTATCCAGCTACACTTAACAAACAGAACCTAATAAATTTAAAGAACCAAACATCAGTGGAAGCTACTCTTACAATAGAGACCAGTTCTCTACTACTGAAATTTGCATTTAACTAATTTGTTTAAAAAATAAATTGGTCCACATACAAAGTAAAATGGGTAAAAGTAAATCTGAGAAAGCTGAGCAAACATTGTCCTTCTTAATTCAGTTCCAGTTGTAGCGGTCTCTTGCTGGTAAATCACAATGTGATCTCTCTTCCTCTTCAGGTCCACAATCTAGTGGCAGACCATAATTGTAATCAACTGTTACAACTGGTAATCTTTTATTTTGTTCCATCTTTCTGGGAGTTTCACCTTGAAAAGGTTTTCTTTCATAGTTTATTGAGCTATCTTCTTGGTGTACAGATGAAGATGGGTGCATTGTTCGTGAAGAGTATGGTGCAAATCTGTTTTTTCCTCTGTTAAATTCCCCTGAGGGATGCATTCTCCTATTGTCTTTGGGACAATTTGGTCTGTTACTGCAGGAAGAACAAATGTGAACAGTGAAATTCTTAGAAATAAAACAGTTGATTTATTGTTATTTGCCACCACTAGAAATTAAACATGTAATGCTGAAAGAACAATTCAAACACTCATTCTTGTTTTTACATCCTAAAATTAAAATCCTAAACTTGTTTATATTGCTTTTTTAATTCTAGTGATTAAAATTATGGTAATTTATAATAAATTATAGTAAGCAATTCTACTAGTAGATGTTTTGTTTCAAGTGCTGTTTCTAATTAAAATTGCATGTTTACTGAGGGTATCTTTACCTCAAGGCCATTTTTGTTCCTAAGGCCATGTTTTCATTTTTGTGAATAATATGTAGTAATAGCTCTCTAGTACATAATCTCAACAGGCAATAATATACTTAGGATTTATAGCTCCAAATTAATTTTAATTAATTCTTCTGCAACAGAATACTCACTCCCCCACAAAATATATGTGGAAAGATCTAAAAATGCATTTACAAAATTCATACTTTTTGCTTTAAATTCTCTTTGTTCTCAAGTACCTTCCTTACTCTGTAAAATCAGTGGTATATAAACTGACTTCAAAACAATCTTTATTTTAAAAATTTTAAAATCTTCTCCCTCACTGAACCATTAATTCACTTAGACTGGAAAGGGTCTGTAGAAGAACCTAGGGCCACCTCCAAGTAGGTCTCATTAGTCAAGTTTGTGCAGGGGCTATGTCCATTCTGAGTATCTTAAAGGATGTGGATTTCACAGCTGCTCTGAGCAACCCATTTCTGTGTCTGACTATCCCTCACAGTAAAACTCATTAGCTTGTTGTAGTCACCAGTTAGGATTTTAATACAGCATCTGTGTTTTGCTTTTTTGCTTACTGATACTAGTTTTTCATATCTGTAGTGCATTATTTTGAACTGTGCTTGTCATGGGATTTGCACAATAATCACCCTCAAAACTCAGTATCAGTGGACCACAAATTAGTCACATTGTTTGTTCAGTGTTTGGACTCACTGGCTTAAACTGCACCTAAGCAAAAATATTAGCATAGATTTTTATGCTGTGCAGGTAATTTGTATTTTTTAGCTGGGAAACTGGGGGCGTAACAGTACAAAGGTAAGCCAGACAACTATGTAGGGAATCTGATATTTACCTATAATTTCTGTTAAAGTCATCATTATTAGACCCGTAATCTTTGTGGAGTGAAGCAGATGAGGAGGAATGAGTTTCCGGTACATTTTCATGGGAAGAAAAGCATTGACTTCTGCAAATAACCAAAAGAATCACATGTTAAAAAGACTGAAAATGATTGTAAGATTTTGAAAAAAAATACAGCTTATCAAATAAGAAATTACTTTTAATAAAATTTACTTAAGATTTTAATAAAAACTGTAATAATTGTATTAACACCTCAAAATGGTAAGCTTCATTATAATGACATCCTCTGTTTTAGCTGTACAATGTAAGAAATTAAATCACATTTCACTAGTCCAACAAATATCTGAAATACATTCTGAAATATTAAAAATGTTTTGAAATATGTCAGAATTCAACAGGTTTACTAATAAGTGAGATACTAATAATTTGTGAGAATATGATGCAAGTTCTGAAGTGCGGGGATTTCTAACAAATTATTAACTCATGGAATAAACAACTGCAAGTCAGACTTCCTTGTAGTATTACTGTTTATCTCTATTTGGCTGAGGGCATGAATAAATTTTTTTACCCTCTTCTGTCTTGAGGATTGCTATTTAAGTAGAAGTTTCTTTACAAAACAAAGTGGAACAAAGAGTTTCATTTCAGGCTGACTAAAAAGGTAAAGGACATACATCTAATTTAGGAAACATTGGGTTTCAAAGCTGCAACACTCTAGCTTACATCAACCCTTTCCTTAAGTCAAATCAAAACCAAGTAATGAACTTATCATTTATATATTATTTTAAATGGATGGTTAATTGATTTGAAAATAATATATTTTAAAAATTATTAATTTGAAATTTGATTTAAAGCTGCTGAGGTTTACACTTTTATTCTCTAATTCTGGTCTTACAGCTCAAGGATGCTTTACCTGTCTGAACGCCATTCATGTGGCAAGTCATCATGACCTGGATGATCATGAAAAGGTCTTGGCCTTTGTCCATGCCCTTTATTAACATAATCAAAATCTTTTAACTGAGGCTGTTCCTGTAAGCCATCATAAGGCTGATGGTCATGAAAAGGTCTGCACCTTTGTCCAGGGCCTTTATTATCATAATCTTTCAGTTGCATCTCTGTTTGTAAGTTATTGCGAGGCTGGTGATCGTTGAAAGGTCTCAACCTCTGCCCACAACCCCTTTTAACAAATTCAAAATCTTCCAATTGCATATGTGGCTTTAAGTCATCATGTGACTCATGGTCATGGAAAGATCTCAGTCCTTGGCCAGGACCTCTGCTGACAGGATTTAACTCCTTTAATTGCACTGGAGCCTGAAATTCATCACGAGATTGGTGGTCATGGAACAGTTTTCGTCTCTGGCCACAGCCCCTGCTACTGAAATCAAAATCCTTCGGCTGCCTGTCTTCCTGCAAATCATTAGGAGATGGGTGGTCAGGAAAAGCTCTCTGCCTTTGTCCATGCCCTCTGTTAAAGTCAATGTCCCTTGACTGCCTCTCTGCCTGTAAACCATCATGAAACTGGCGTCCACAAAAAGGTCTCAGACTTTGTCCAGGGTCCTTGTTATTGAAGTCCAGGTCCTTTGGCTGTGTGTCTTCTTGATAATCATCATAAAACTGGTGATCACTAAAGGGTCTTTGTTCTGGTTCCCTACTGTAGTCCCAATTTCTCATCTGCATCGATGCTCTTAATTCATCATGAGTTTGGTGGTCATGAAATGGTCTTCGTCTTTGTCCAGGCCCTTTATTAATGAAGTCAAAATCTCTCAATTGTATCTGTCCTTGCAAATCATTGTGAGAAGGGTCATCATAAATTCTTAATCTTTTCCCAGACCTGTAAAGAATTTTTTGTCTTAAACAGAACATCATACTTAAAAGTGCTCAAAGTCATTAATGAAAACAATTCCTTTTTAACCAAGAATTTATATGCAAGACATTGCAAATAGGCAGGTATCAAAACTACTAAGAATCCAAACTGTAAGATTATAAAACCTTCAATGTCACAGCAGAAGCTATCATAAACATTCAATTGTAATTCTATACTGCTTGTTAAACAGGCAGGAACAGTGATTCAAAATGAATTAAAAATAACTGCAGATTATTATAGAATAATAAAGGACAGGCAAAGTAAAACTAAACTTTTTTAAGTGACCTCATTACTTACAGACTTCTAAGCATACAGTCCTTTTCTTTCCCTTATCTTGTCACTGTTTTGTCAAATTCTGTAAATATATTTTACATGAGTAAGCTACATTAATAAAATCTTTTTTGAGTATCTTTGGTATTCTCAATAAGAAACAGTTATATTTTCCCTTGTGTGTGTGTTTTTGGGGGGATTTGTTTCCATGTTTCAGCCTATTACCCCTGGAAATCTTCATTTGGGAACCGCTCTACAGGTCCTTCCATTGCATGTGATGGGGGAATAATATCTTCATCTCCATCCCATACATCCATTCCAAGGTTACTAAGAAGAAAAAAACATTTCACATAAGCTTCCTTTTTTAAAACATATGACTGACAGAGTAAAAAACCCACCCACATAAAATTCTTCAGTTCAGAATGACAGAAATTTTATGTTCAGTAAAAACTGCAGACATTCATAACTTAGCAAATTTTAGTCTTGTAAATTTATTTGGGGAAGAGCTGCAAGGAAAGCAAAGAGAATACCTAAGCTTCACAGATTTGGAACAGCATCCTAAAGGATGTGAGATAAGCATCATACCTATTAAAAATCTGACACAGGACCAACTTAATCCTGCACAGACTATGAAACAATGATAGGATTAAAACAAAAGGCATTCAATTAAGATAAAGAGATGAAAATCAGTCAGGTATTCATTTTAAAATCAACTTACTGCTATAAGGTATCACCTCCACAAATATCTTAGGAAGATGTAAAGGTTAGCTATTCCTAGGAGATTTGATAAGCATAAAATTCTTAACCATGATATAACTACTATGAAGGAAGGAGACAAGAATAAGCTTCCACTCCCCATCCTTTTTCTTAAAACTGTTCTATGTTGTTGTTTTTTGGTTTTTTTTTACATCAGGTTCTACAATGCCAACAACAGCAGGCAGATCATAGAGCTTATAAAGATATCTCTGCAGTGGCTCCTTCCAGCTTGTAATGAGTGAATACAGACTCAATACACTTGTCACAGTATGATAAAAGCACAGAAAAGTTCAGTAGTAGTTATCAGATTAAAAACAATCTTTTGATCAAAATATGAACAAAGTGCACTGCACTTCATGTTATTCATATGAGAATACACATACAACTACACATGTATTTTACAATCTATGTGTAGTTGTATATTAAAGGTTTTAAGAGGGAATTTTGACTTATAACTGGAATTGAACTTCTAAAAATACCAGGAGACATACTGGAAAATCTTAAGCCTACAACTAAAAGCTTTGGCTTACCTTCGCATTGGTTGTGTTCTGAGATCTGTGAGATACACAAGACCATCCATGTGATGACCTCTAGCATCACCAAAAGCTAAAGAAAAAAAAACCAACAGTCTAATGAAATGTGCTCAGACTGAGCCACAGAAATGTGAAAGGCCATTTTCTGTTCACCATGAGGTGCTGAATTTGAAACAGTTCTAATGTGGTATTAAATACTTTAGCAAGCTGGCATCATTGCAGCACTTTATTTTAAAGAACTGAAACTAGTAGTCATAGCAAACTGTGAGTGAAAACCCTATCAAGTAAAAAGAAAGATTTTAAACAGCTAAAACATACTTCTCCTATTCTGTTAATTTGCTAATTCTCAAGACTTGCCTGGAATAGAATCCAGTCAGAAAAAAAATCTTTTATGTAAGCCAGCACATGAAATTACCGAAAAGACACTAAAATAGAGTTGTAGTATTTGTGAATACAGCTGTAGTAACTGTGAAATACAACCTAACACGTGCCTTAGTTCAAACTATATACATACCTTGGATTGCTGCCTCTGGATCCCAGCCTTCAACGTCTATAAGGTACCTGTAGAAAAATATGACTATATTATTGTCCCAAAGGGATTACAGACTAACGTAAGGCCATTATTTTTTGTGAAGAATGATTTCTGTTTTTATACAACCTTACCTACATATAAGGTAGCCAGTCCTATTAATTCCATTAGTACAGTGAACGCCAATGAGTTTCTCTATCAAAAAGGAAAACAATCTTTAATAGTAAAACACAAACAAAAAATCTCTACTTTTCTAGCAAAGTAATGATAAATAATGCTTGCTATTTACAAAATTATACTGTCACGCCTGTAAAACAACAGACACATCCAGACTTCGTCCTCTTCATGCTGGGTATCTAGCAGCATTAGCTCACTACTTCCAAACCTGTGAAGACTGAGACTGACTCCTCAGAATGTAGGAAAAAAGAAATAGAAGTGATGACAGGTAAAGCACCGGGCCTCAGCCAGAACTGCAGTAACAGGAGAAAAGAACAAAATATGGGTTTGAAAGCAAACCTAAACAAGTAAATGCAAAACTGAGGAACTTAACTTACAAGTAATGCACACAGAAGTATGAAATGCCTAGGAGTATGAAATACATAGAGAAAAGAAGGAGCAGTAATCTCTGAAGAAATCTTGTCTTTTTTGAAAAGGTTATACTAATCAGCTAGAGGCTAAAAACCGGAATAACTTACTATTACTAGGGTGTTTCAAAGGAGGTATTTCCAACAGAAATAGGGAAACACTAATATGATCATGCAAGGCACTGGTAAAAACTCATCCAAACTACTTATGGTCATATTCAAATGTAATGGGGGAAAAAACCCAATTGAAGTATGTGTAGAAAAGGCTACTATGACGGTCACAAAAGAAGGAAGCTTGTCTTACTTAATATGTAAAACCAAATCTGAGATACTGAATGCAATAATGGGGATGGAGAACAACAGCACTTGAAGAGTAAAGCTGGCATAAGTATAAATGCATATTAACTGATTGAGAGTTTTAGGGCAGATTTTAGAAAAAAGACTTTCATCATCAGAAGAACAAAGTTTTGGCAGAGACAATACTGACAGATGGTCTTTGAAATAGGACTTTGCTAAATTTTTGAATGAGATAAACTATTTGCTACAGAGCAGGATAGCCACATTGCTGTAAAAGTTCACTATAAGTTGATATCGTAACACAGTCCTAAAACCCCCCAACTTCTTGAAAAGTATTTGTAAGAAGAATCCAGAGATCCTTTAGGGGTATTCTAAAAGAGAGGCCAAATTATGAGGAGGAAGTTACCATAAAAATGAAAGGTCTCCCAACTCAGAAGTTATATAAACTGCCAAAATGCTCTTAACTAGCTGTAACTGCAGGTTGTCATCCACTAACACATTATTGATTTTTTCAATATTAGATTCAAATACAGAATATTCTTTGTCACACACAAAAAATCACTAGACCAAAACCAAGAGAAAACTCATAACCACCAAGTAATTTCCTTAAGCCAAAAAAGAGCAAAAGAAGAACTTGCAAACTAACTTTCTGAGCAAGGACAAAGGCTTTCTCTTATACCTCTCAATTTTCCTATTACTTCTAAGTCAGGCTCTCACATGTGAAATTTAGACCAGCACTCTTTCAGAAAGCAGTTGACCATCCACAGCAAAACCCCAGTTATGCTTTGCAGCCAACACAGTATGCATCTGAGCAGTTAATACCTCTACTTTCTCACAGAACATGCCAAAGGAACCACAGCAAATAGCATGAAAAAGCTTGAAAGAATGATCCACCAATATTGGATAAACAAACAGGTAAAATCTGCCTACAAAGAATCACTACCAAAAGAAGTGAGAAGCAAAAGCTGCAAACACGTTGTGGTAAAACACACACAAATTTGTTTTCATAAAAAGCAACTTATACAATCTCAGCAAGAACTGCCATATTGTATGAACACTAAAACAGCAGCAGAGCCACACTGTGGAAACATTGACTTTATGTCTCTAACAAGATTGTCAAGAATTGTTTGACTATGAGGGCAATAATGGACTCAAAAGGAAAAAAAAAACCCCACTACATCAGACTAAATGGACTTAAGCTGCTCACACGTATCAGTGCCCAGTGGCATCAGAGAGACCTGATGCTATTTAGAATACCCATCAAGGGCTGGCAGCTACAGCACTCAGCTGGTGGTAAACAATTTGGGTCAGACACATGAAGGGCTTGCTGCAGTTACTTTGACACATAATACAAACACAACACTACTAGGAAGGGCATTTAAGTTACTAGTCATTTTTGAAAAAGACATGTTTTGGTTGCATAAAGGATATGTAGTGGTTCACATAATGGATCTTATGACACTAAAGTGGAAAGTGCTATGGAAAGTCTGAAGTCCCCAGTTTCATAAATATCTACTGAAATTAGTAAATTATACAGTTAGCACCAAAATAAAACTTTGGGGATTTTTTTACAGCATAGGATGCTGATATTTACCATTTCCTGCATTTTCCCATAGGAATTTTCTGACCCACTTTTTGAACTGTAGAATAGTAGCATTATCAGGGACTTCAAGTCCAATAGTATAAAGTTTCTTATACTGCACGCTTTTAGGTAAATCCTAAAAACAAAGAGAAAAAAAGCAATGGTAAAAATTATTGAAGTCTTGCATCAATGAAAAACTATAAGCAGCATCTAACATAATGCCAATGTAAACCAGTAGTTCAAATCCTGAATAGAAACTGAAAACAGTTTTGACACAATTCTATAGAGACACAGTCTTGGAAACCACCATTTATATTTCCACATTAAAGATGATCTCAAACAAAGAACAGTTCCTGCAGAAGATTTCTTTATCCCTGCTAACAAGGCAGCACATTAACTAATGAGCTCAGATTCGTGTAATTCCAGTCTAACCTATTTTACAATTATTAGCAGTATTTGTACCTCTCACCCACAAGCATATATATATATACTCACATATTCACCCCCTTAGTGCTTAGAGCCCATGTACATTCAAAGATTAGCATTCAGCTATAACACTGCCATTTATTCTTCTTTTCAATTGGAGGCTGATTAATCACAACTGTTTGGACCATATGGGTAGAAATTTTGAAACTGATAAAGTAATTTAAAAATGTACACCTTCTTAGTGGATTCCACTGAGGATCAGTAAAAAAAGACCCTAGGAATAAACAAGAATGTCTTCAGGACACAAAGTATAACTCTTCTGCTGCTTTTTTGCACTGCTTGGCACTCAAGTCTTTACCCATTACCCAGAGTTAGCGTAATACAAAAAAGCCACAAATGCAACTAACTGGGAAAAGGACTTATTTCCTCTGTGTAAAACATTTATTTTCTACTGGAGACAAAAAATTAGTCTAGATGGCTTACGTGTCTATTTCAATTCAAAGTAAGCAAATGTGTAAAGACTTTAAAACAGAAGTTGCAGTAACTATTTTACATTTTTATTAGGCTTTTATTACCTTAACTTCATAGTATCGTGTGGTATATGTTAAGTCAATAATTAATCCAAGCTCCACATTTAGGGCTTTCATTGCAGCGATTAAGTCTTTTGGTGTAAATTTCTGGGTTGGGGTAAGCCTCTGGTTAATTGCCTACAAAGAAAATGGAAAAGAAATATTTTCTTTTTACATTCTAATAACAAGACATTTGTAATACTCAGCTGTTTTTATTAGTACTAGAAAACATCAGTGTTCAAAAGGGAGTGTATGAGAACCACATCCATGTATTGTACAGATAAAAGAAACCAACTGCAAAGAAAGGGTTTTTATGTATCTCTATTCAGATGACTAGGCAAGAAAGCATGAGCATTTCCACTTGTACAAAGTTAACATTATTAAAATAAGCACTAATTCAATAGACGTGAAAATTCTGCAAAACGCATCATGTATATACTGGTTTTTCTGTAACTAAACATCAGTAAAAAGCAAACCACCACAATCCCCTTCCCCCAAACTTTGTCCTGCACAGCAACACAAAAATAACAGTGCATTTCACATAAAACATTAGAAGTTGTGATACAAGAGCTCATTTCTAAAGGTTTTAACTTTCTTCCCGCAGATGTTGTGCAAGCATTTTTATCCTGGCTTCATCTCTTAACAAAGTGTAGTTGCATGTCATTTAGCACTGGGAAATATTAAATATGACTAAAATACTGTGACTAAGAAAGCTGCGTGTTGGTGGATAATGAATAATTCATTTAACAGAAACAGTGAGAAAAATGTTTACTCACCCTATTGTAGCTGTGTTTTTTGAAATGTGTTCTTCACTTTAGGTATGAAAATGCCTCATATACTCAAGACTGGATTTTCTCTGAATAGTGCACTTGTCCATTGTGAGAGCCTTTTGACACAGGCTCAGCCAGAACCAATAAAGACAGTGGCAAAAGATGCAGCAGCCTCAACCACCTGTCAGTTCCTTTGTCAACAAGAAATTCAAGCAGACTGGACTCAGAACTAATGGAAAAGAAGGCAGCCACAGACCACATACTTCTTAGTACCACAGATGCTAGAGGGTAACTAACCATTCCTTGCTTTGACTGTATGCATTGTAATCTGAAATGCCAGCAAGCACTTGTCTCGAGTCTGTAAACAGAGACAGGAAAACAAATTGAAGAATAAACAGCAGGACAGTCCTATCAAAGCTGGCACGTGATTAGGAAGCTTCAGCTAAAGGAGCAGGGTAGAAAGTATTCAGTCCTATGTATTTCAGACACCTGTGCACTGCTGAAAAAACAGTGGAGGTTGTGGAAGTTTAAACAAAATGAACGTGAGTCAGTTGTCTCACCACTATTCAGCAGTGACTTCTGGTAGATGCTAAAACTGAACTTTACAGCCCTTACATGACAAAGGTGAATCTGCAAAAGGTCTATGTTACAAAATTGAAGAATTTTTACTATGTGAAACTGAGGAGGAATGTAATTTACAAAAATAAGGTATCTCTAAACATATTGTTTGACTGAGTAAACAGTTAAATGTACTAAGAAATACTATGTTTTGAAAGGCTCTTTGGAATTTTCTGGAAAACTCCTGTTGAGTATTCTGTAGTTGAGGTGTTTAACTGGGCTTTGAGAATCAAGAAATTGGTATAAATTCAAAAAATCCTTCCAATACCACAGCAAAGAACCTGCCCAGTTCTTACTACACTAAAATGTTACTGTTAGCATTATAAAGGTGATCTGAAAGGAAAGGCAGAAAATCCTTCTAAGTAAACACACGATCTTAAAGTCTCTACTAACAGCACATCTGCTAAGACAGTAACTCTTGAGTCTTCAAATACTGAAAATATGTTCTCTCCCTTTGGGTGAAATCACTAATCATCAGTTTCCTAACAGGCAGCAAAGAAGCAGACTAGTGTATATTTAAGAGGTCTGTACTACCAGGTTAATAAATAACAGGACTTCTGTCAGATGACCAAACAGGTTTTCAGCATTTCCAGACAGATTTACTGACCACCACCTCTGCAAAGATATCACAGTTTAGTCAGGTACACATTTTAGGTGTATTCTGCCACAAACTTCATGACCTTTAAACACATGGTTGCTGGCAGACTTGCCATTTCTCTGTCTTGCATAGTTGAGACTGAACAAACTGAAGGGACAGAAATGTTACAGATTTTGCATTTTTGGGCATCTGACTTTGTATATGGCCAAGTTCAAAGACAGCTTCATAGAACAGAGATCTATGCCCCAGTGAGATCAGTAGGACTGGAAGTGAGTAACACACCAAAGTGGCTACTTGTGATATATTGCTATGAACACTCTCTGAGAAAGTCTGCTCTTTTTATGATCTCCTTTTTTATCACTGGAACTACAGAGAAAGCCTAAAGTGAGAAACGACATATCTTCCTCTGAAATCTGGATTGACAGAAACTGGAAATATATCCACTGAACAAATCCTGCCTGGAGTAGTGAATGCAGATTGAAGTGGAATTACATGAGCTGATGACGCAAAAAATCCTCTCTCAAATAACCCAGTAGTAAAGAAGCCCATTATAAATCTACTGGATTTTATGTTCACATCTCAATCTGTTCACTGGCTATCTTGGTAGAAAGCTACACGATTACTGTGCAATCCATCTGTGTCATGAAGAACATCACCAATGTTAAGTAGAAGATCTTTGGTGTCAAAGGAACCAAACCATGATACTAAAGCTGTAAAAGCAGCTGCAGGAAGAAAGTCCCACACGTGTTACACTTCAGGCATTGCTGATAAAAGTGAACTGAATGGTGACTGAAAACCCACTATGTAGTAATATACCCAAAGAACCAAAATTTTTTTGTAAGAATACTACCATGCAATCTGTAGACAACAGGTTAGAAGGAGTATTTACTCTTAACTGCTGAAGTGATGTCAAAGCACTGAACTTTAAAAGCGCTTAGAAACTTGAACTTACTCTGTATCTGAAGCAAGCACTTGTAAGAATTAATTTATACAGCACTGAAGTGCTGAACAGTCTAAACAAGACAAATTTAGGCCACTTATTAGTGATTAAATGAATCGTGCTGATTGGTTTAGAGTCTTGTAGATTTTTTAAAGATATGTAAAAAGAGTCACATCAAGTATAAAGAAAAATTAGAAAAAACAGAGTATTATTTTTAAAAAGCCACTAGCAGACTATTGAAAGGGAAAAATCTTACTAAATTATTTTTCAAAAATTTTCCTGATGTTTTCATGACTATTCAATGATATTTTTCATTACTTCTGCAGTTTATCTAATACAGCCAATCTGTAGTTACTTTTTATACATACCCCTTTTAAAGGTACTTTGAATGCAATAAATCTCGTTCCTGGTATAGGTTGTCCAACTGGTGTTAAACTTCTCCATCTGTAATGAAACAAATACTTATTTTTAAATATTTTCAAGTTACATAATTCAACAGAAGACACCTGCAGCACAAAGCACATAAAAATTGCTGTTATTATATATTATAATTAGGTCCCCAAATCTACAATTTTTCCATGAAGTGGTTTCATGGTATCCCCACAACATTTGAGAACAGTCTTTTCCTTCCTTCATCTTCAACTTCCAAAAAATTCCACCCCTCAAAATTGTAGGACAGCATTTACAACCAAGTAGCACCAATATAAAGGAAAGCAGATGTGTAAGGTTCAGCAGGTCAAAAAGTAGTGTTATAGTTGGTGGACATTTTTCAACTTTGCCGAATCAAACACTGTACAAAGTTATCATATGCACAAATCAATCATTTAATTGACAATTAAATGCAAAGTTTACTTTCATTAACAATGTAAATCTGTATGTTGCAAATTAGTTGCCTATTTGCTTCTTTTTCAAAGAAACACTCTTGCCTGCACTTTGTCTTGGCACTTTGAAAAACACAGAAAATATTCCATCATACCATGACTTACCAAAAATCACCTACTAATGTGAAGACCTGTTACAACACTCAAAACCACTAGTAATTCCAAAACCACAAAGAACTGGTATGCACAGGTGCTACATTGCACTGAAAAAAGCTCTTGATACATCACATTTCAGAGATTTCTATTTTTTAAAAAAGTACGAAAGCATTATCTGAAGCAGAAAACAAGTTAATCAGCAGATCAATTTTACCTTCAAAGAGACAACTTACTAAATTTAGGACTTAATTCTTCTTCTCATGTAAGCAATTCCCATATCAGACCATAACAAAAACTAGAAGTTGGCTGGCAAAATTCCCAGTGAAATACCCATAGTTATACTTGTCACGGTCTTCTCCATGGACACCCCCT